>QANZ01009211.1:2719-18952 GCA_003254925.1 Chamaecrista fasciculata
AATTATACCAACTCAGCAAATCAATATGTGAGTAATCAAACTATACAATTTTTGATGTATTGGTAATCCTTCTTCTATTTTTTGAATTGAATTAGTAATATTTTTTAGTGTCAAAATTTAAAATAAAATAATTCAAACCCCAAAAATGTATATTTTAGTCCCTCTGCCAGTTTATATTGTAATATTTTTTGTGATGTAAAAATATAAAAACAAAATTAAAAAACGGTAACAAGAAAAAATATATAATTCAATCCCTGAAAATTTACAATTTGGTATTTCCTCCCGTATATATAAGGATAATATTTTTTGTAGTGTACAATATTCAAAACCATTAATGAGAAAATTTATATAATTCATACAAAAAAATACATGTTGATCTCTCCTCCAGTATATATATGGGTAATATTTCTTGTAGTTCAATAACTGAAAAAATTATTAGAAAAATATATAATTCATACCCAAAAAATATATATTTTGGTCTCTTCTCTAGTATATATATGAGTAATATTTTTAGTAGTATAAAAAATTAAAAAAGTAATCTTTCAAATAAATTATTTTTTCAAATAATTATCTTATTTTTTTAATATACGTTATACTGTTGAAATTATGTATCAAATTTTGAATAATAATTTGTTGTTAGTTGAAGATAAATTATTTGGTCCACAAATTTGTAAAGATTATTCTATTTTGATCCTTGAATTTATTTTTTGGTCATTGAATTTAAAAGACAGACCCAATCGTTGATGAATACGATTTTTTACAGGCAGAGACACACATTTCACTTCGTAAGGACCGATCTGTTGAATCGATATAAAATCGTGGATCAAATAGAAGGTTTTTAAAATTTTCCTATTATTTACATTTTGGTCCTTTCATTTCATTACATAAAGCAACTCCAACCTTCATTACAAATATTCACCTTTAGCACAAATTTCAAGACAATTTCATTACCATTTCATTTCTTAACAACCACAACCAAAAAGTCAAAATATCATTTTTTTTTTATTTCTATCTTATTCCATTATCAATTATCAATTCTACCCCTATACAATTTAAAAAAACCCATATAATTATTTCAACCAACCACCATCATTACATACCTTTTTTCATAATTTCACATCATATTTTTTTCATTACATCTCAAACTAATCCAAACACCATTTTCATTACATAATTTTCTCATTACCATTTCATTATATAGAATCATCATTTCATTACATACTTATAATCAAAACACACGCTTAGTTCATTTGGCTTAGATTCAAGACTTATATATTGATTATTCTTTATTCTTTTCCAAGTAACATTAGATATCTTCAAAAACTTCAACTTGTGCATCTTAGCAAAGACCAGAGGATTTAAGAGAAAATCTTCATTCACAGTCCCGACATTTAGAGTTATGCTTTGAATGTTTTCAATGCCCTGGTAAAAAATGATAAGTAGTGCTTAATTAGTGCAAACTATTTTTCAAAGAAAAAAATTTACACCATAAAAATTTAAAAATATACGACACAACTTTCACTTTTACCTTGTTATTTTGCAATACTTCACAAATATCTTTAAAATCCCATAAATGAGTCCATTTGCCAGGATCATCTTTTGAATTTTCACGAACAATCTCTTTACCCATTTCTTCTATAAGGTCATGCATTGATACCTTTGACATTTCAAATGTCCAAGTTAGAAGAGTTCTGTCTCGAAGCACTTTTAACTCAATAGCTGTCGAGAAACCACAAGCATCCAAATAAGTTATTATTTGACTTTTGTAGTACCCCTTGAAAAAACATGCAATATATAAAAAGATATCCTTCTGCTGACGATCTAAAGTGTCATAACTCAACCTCAATACGTCATTGATTTGCTTAAAGGGCATTTTCTTCAATTTCTCCAATTTGCTTTTCCATTCCTCTTTATCATTACCACGAAGAAAAGAACCCAAAGCTTTCAGAGCTAGTGGAAGTTCCTTAGCATAATCAATCACCTCCTTTGATAGTTTATTCCTCTCCTCCCCAATACAATTTTTTTCCAAAGGCATGCAAATTAAAAAGCTCAAGTGCTTCATTAACCATAAGTGGCTTAACCTCATATGTTTCGGCAACCTTTCCACTAAGCACTTCCTTTTCCCTTGTAGTGATAATGACTCTACTACGAGGACCAAAATAATCAAGTTTTCCAACTAGTTTTTCTAGTTGACTTGATTCATTGATATCATCAAGAACAAGAAGAACTTTTTTTCGCCTGAGCTTTCTTGTGACAGAAGGAGGCAATCCATGAGGTTCAATATTTAAATCTTTTTCTTTCAATAGTGAAGAAAAAATTTTATTTTTCAAATACGTGATTCCATTCCTTTGGGATTCTTCTCTTACATTTGCCAAAAAACAACACCCTTCGTATTCAAAATTAAATCGATTAAATATTGCAACAGCAAGAGTTGTCTTACCGATACCGCCCATGCCCCAAATTCCAATGACACAAACATCTTGAGACTCTTGATGCATTAGTGATTGCAATTCTGCAATTTTTTCTTCAATTCCAACAAGGTTTCTCAAGTCACACGAGTACATCATATCTAACCTTGTGGACAAAGACTCGACAACTTTTTCTATCAGCTCAGCTTCATTTCTAAAATCACAAGAAAACGAGTAAAGCGATGAAATTTGGTGACCTCATCA
This sequence comes from Chamaecrista fasciculata, assembly GCA_003254925.1. Classification (NCBI taxonomy): domain Eukaryota; kingdom Viridiplantae; phylum Streptophyta; class Magnoliopsida; order Fabales; family Fabaceae; genus Chamaecrista; species Chamaecrista fasciculata. The sequence goes on from QANZ01009211.1 coordinate 5,392, forward strand.
TTTTTCAAAAACATATCTAACCATCTAGAGAATTTTTATAAGTCTTAAACTAACATTTATTTATCTGATCTCTTAATTTGGTTCTTTACATTTACTTTCTATGAAATTGGTTTTAAACCTGTTAATTCTTTGTTTACCATATTCATTGATAGAGGATGCTACCTTACTGCTGCTAGACATGCACCTTTTTTTTTTTTTAAAAAAAAAATAGAAGTTGTCATGATGTTTTTTTTCCTTAAAAAATATGCATTGCGCTCTTTTGAAAATTAGTGATCATAAGATTCAACAACATAAATGAATTTTGAGAGTTTATAACATCTCCTAGTAGTTTTCTATTTTTTAAGTTTTAAAAATAATATTTAATTCTTTGATTTTTACAATAAAATAAAAAAATACGTTATTAATCAGATGTTTTAGTTTTTTGTTTTTAAAAAAAAAAAATTGTTTTCACATAAGAATATCAAACAAGTCCTGCAATGCTATATTAACATATAATTTCAGGATTAAATGACAACTATGCTGGGTGAAAAAAAACAAGAACTAATTACTTGTGCTGTGAAGAATGAAATCCAGATAAATTGGCAGCTTTATGCAAAGCAGATCTCCAAATTTGCGCTTTTTCCTTGTAATTTATGTCATTTTTGAGGAAGAGAAAGAAGGCTTCCACGTCAACCAAAGATTTTTAATTAATTCAATAATAGAATATCACGAGGCAAGCCAGCTGGGGGGTAATTAAAATACTGCATGTTGATCATAAACGTGCAACTTTTTTTAATCTGACAAATATTGAATGTCATGATAAAAAAAATCAGAACATGTGACAGCAAAATGAGGTGGCAGTTCTTAAGCATTTAGAGTGAAACATGGTTTGTTTGAGTTACTTTGAATTAGTTGTTTCGCAATGGTATGCATCTTTGGAAATCTTAAAAACTATTGAGAAATGTTTACAATTACATACAAGGACTTCATTTTAGTCCAAGTACCGAGCCCACATAACTGGATTATGCAATTAGCTAATCAAACTTCAATATTATATATATAGCATATATAAATAGTTTTTCTTCTTATATTAAGTTGTTTTAATAAATTTCACTCATCAATTAATTAAAGACAAGAGGGAAGGTCAACAAGAATAAAGTTTTGTCATAAATGAATAATCTTTATAATAGAGTTTTCTAGACAACCCCAGAACAAACACACAAAGAACACGAAAAAGAAATAAGTGGTAATATATGAGCCAGAAGCTTTAGATTCATCTATATGCAATGACCCATCATCATTCAATATATGAATCACAAACCGTCAAAACCACTATGACACGAACCATCTTGCAAAACCAGAAACTTGCGCATTAACTTCACCAAGGCATGTAATCAGTAAGAAATTATCAGAGGAGGGAAAATTCTGCAAAGAAATCTTAGATCCTAATTCAACTGATTATAAATCTAAGTCAAGCATGGTAGAACTTGCTAGAAACCAAACCTGAAGAGGGCAAAGGCGAATGGTAGAACTTGCTAGCTCCATCTCGTTCTCTCTCTCTCAATGTTTCGACTCCAACCAAAATCCCTTCGCTTCTCCTTCTAAATTCAAAAGGAAGAACCCTAATTGTTAGAGTTTTAATTTGGCTTCTAATATAGAGGGGAAGCACCAAATCTTTAGGCGGGAGACAAAAATAAATAATTATTAATTTTTTAAGAAAAATATTTTGCAACAATTTAGAAATGACTTGTTTGATTGTAAAATTTACCAATGAGATAAAAGTTTCAACTTTGATGCTAAACTTGCAATTATATTCAAAGAAGGGACACATTTCCTTTTTTAAGCAAATTTTGTTTCTAAATTGATATTGTAGAAACATAATTCATTTTTATAGCTAAAATTTGTTGCTAATATAAGATTTTTTAGTAGTGTTACTTAGAGCCAAACAACACAGTCGGTAAGAAGTCGACTCATAACCCACAAGGTCATGGGTTCGATTCCCACTGCCGATGTGAGGGCATCGTTGGTAGGCGATCTGTAAGTACCTCTGTAAGCACTCATAGAGCCTGGAGGCCTGCCCTGACTTTGGTGAGCCCCGGGACCCAACTCACCTAAACTTTATCGGTTACCAAAAAAAACAACATCGATTAATTGTTTGGAAAATAAGTGAAAATGTAAGTTCAAAGCGAAAGAAAAAAAGTTTTCATGAAAATAGTAGAAACATGCATACACCTAACACTTGTAATTTACGATTTTAATATCTAAATTTACTAGGATCTCATCGATCATACGATTTTATATATTAGATCTTACGATTTTACACGTCATTGATTTTACAATTTTACTAATGAACCTACAATTTTATTGAAATATGACAACTCTTAAATAATTTTATACTTATAAATAATTTTCATGCTATTAATTACGTTACTTATTTGTATACATAATGAAAAATAAAAAAAAAACAAAATAAATATATTTTGATGCATTCAAATTAATTAAGTGGTCAACATATTATGTATGAATATTAGTTATTTATTTTTATGAATAAGCTTTGTGTAGATATTTAAAATATATTATATTACTTTATGTATATATATAAATATGTATCTATAGCTTTTTAAAGTTTGTAGGATTTTACGATCTTACGGTTTCATCTATTTTTTATGGCTCTTTCGGTATTAAGTAAGATCTCGATCTTGACAGCATTTCTCTTTGGTTCTGCTTTATTTTGGTAGGTGCATGCAGACTAAGAAAATGATTAAGTCATTTTAAATTTAGAAAAATATAAGATTAAAAGACTATAATACTCTTATTTATTCTTTTCTATTTTCAAATGATACTTATTACAGTATTTATTCTTTAAGAGAGAATATGTAGCGATTAAGTTATAAAAAAAATAATGGCCAAAGTGCGAATTTGGTCTTGTAACTTTGCTTCAGGTCCAAAATCAGTCCTATATTTATTTTTTGACTCAAATTTGGTCATGTATCTTTGCTCTAGGTCCCAAATCAATCCTATATCTTTTTTGTCTCAGTTTTGGTCCCATATGTTTTGAAAACCTCCCACCGTTAGTCCTTTGTCCATTTTAAGTTACAGTTTAGTCCTGAAAACTTCAAGTCCCTTTCACTTTAGTCCCTGACTATCAAAATGAAAGTGAAGGAGCATCCTTGAAGATTCTCAAACCTTACATCTTGGTCCCTAATCCATGAATTCTTCATAAAATGGAAACAACACAAATTAAAGCAAATGACATAGGGACCAAAACTGAAAAACGCAGAAAATTTAAAACCCACCGGAAAATGCCCCAAACTTGCCGGAAAACGTACGGAAATCGCCAAGAAATTCAAGAACTCATCCAAAATCCCCAATTATTTGAGTGTGATTTCTGTGAGGATTGAGGTTTTTGGACGAGTTCTTGAGCTTCTCGGCGATTTCTGTACGTTTTCCGGCCAGTTTGGGACATTTTCCGATGAGTTTTAAATTTTCTGTGTTTTCAGTTTTGGTCTCTTTGTCATTTTCTTTAATTTGTGTTGTTTTTGTATTTCTATTCCATTTCATGAAGAATTCATGGATTAGGGACCAAGATGTAAGGTTTGAGATTCTCCAGGAATGCTCTTTCACTTTCATTTTGATAGTCAGGGACTAAAGTGAAAGGGACTTGAAGTTTTCAGGACTAAACTGTAATTTAAAATGGACAGATGACTAACGGTGGGAGGTTTTCAAAACATATGGGACTAAAACTGAGAAAAAAAGATATAGGACTGATTTGGAACCTGGAGCAAAGATACAGGACCAAATTCGAGACAAAAAAAGATATAAGATTAATTTGGGACCTCAAACAAAGTTACAAGACCAAATTTTTACTTTGGCCAAAAATAATTAATGCTTTTTTAATTTTGTAAAATATTTTGTAACACAACAAATATTTTGAAACATCCCCAAACTCTACCAGAAATTGTGAATAGAGGGAGTACAAACGTTAAAGACTGGTGTGGAACAAAACAAATCCGAATCAATCATTCAATTAATGTTTTCATTTTTTGAACCTTGATTTTTTATTTAACAAAAATCGTTAAAAATGCATTCAATTATAGCCATGTGATATATGTCCACCAATAATACCAGGAGCGCAGGACCAGCATGGGGATTGAATCCTAGAGTTTCTTCACCCTGCATTTTTTTTTTTTTGTGTGAAGTTAGAAAGGAAGGAAAAAGAAGAGAGAAAAAATATGGGTCCTATAAAATAATAAGTAATATGTAAGCTCTACATTTTCTCTCTCTTCTCCTTCTTTTCTCTCTCCAATTTCACCAGAAATATATAGTGAAAAAATTCTAGAGGATTCATTTCCAGCAACAAGATCACCATTTCCAAACTAGCATTCTTTTATTTAGGAAGTTTATAATTTTTTTTTAAAAAATAGTTGCCACATAGATGGGCGTTATTAAAGGCTGCCTGAGAAAACATAAAATTATTAGTTTGAGTGTTTTTACTGTACAAGGGATGATCATGTACGACCTCGCCGTCAAAACATAATAGTAAAAACAGCCAAATGTCAATTTTCTTTTCATTTTTCACGAGTCAATTGCTAAAACACTAAAAAATCATGAAAAATACTGTGATTCGAAGTGAGAGAATTTTGAAGCATTTTACCATTTGGATCGTGAAAAATGAGAGAAAAATAGACATTTGGATGTTTTTACTGTGCAAGTGATAGTCAAATGAGCCTTCGCTGTCAAAACTTAACAAAAAATAATTTTGGGTACTAAAGTGTTAACGGTGAAAAGAATAAGGTACTAAAATATCACTTTTGAAAGAACAGGGTATCAAAGTAAAACCAATTCATAGAATATGGTACCAAAATGTAATTTACCCTTTTATTTTTAATAAGAGTTCTTAGAACCAAGCATCATCATTAGTTTGAAAAAAAGAGTAGAGATGTCTGTTCATAGGAAAGGATGAGATTTCTCCATCTAATGACAAGAAATACCAATTAATTTAAAGGAGAAAATGCAATTAATTTAGTTGAGCTATACATTAAATTATACCAATCACAGTTTTTCAAAGGAGAAAATGCAAATACCCTCTTCGACTATAATCTAATTGCAAATAGCTCCCTCAATAATCAAAGTTTGCGAATAGCCTCCTTCAACTATGGCTTAGTGGCCTCGCCCGTCGTAAGGCGGCCAAATAACCAGAATTGGTGCACTATAAAGGTGCAATCCAGATCGTTTCTCTTGAGAAACTTTCTTGGATAGTTTAATGATAAGTAGTGCAAAATTCTTACTAATTAGGTAAAAGTAACAGAAATGTTGTTTGAGAATTATCTATCTATTAATGCAAGAATTAAACAAAGCAATAAGTTTTTTTTGTAGTTTTTGTTTTAAAGGACTAAAATGAACTACACTAGTAAAGATGTGAAAATCAAATGGAGAAGGTATGTTGGAACAACTTAATCAAGTCATCATTACCAACCAAAGATAAATAGGGAGCATCTCATCAGCATCTCATACTAATAATCCTAAGATAGTTACTAACCAAGTGGCTTGGAATAACACACACTAATCATGAACACACCTCAAACAAGACAAACTCATAACTAGAAATGAAATCCTCATTGCATTGATGATTTGAAGCATAAACTAAGAGTTAAACAACAAAGTAATTGTACCAATTACAAAGCTATCACACTACAAGTCATAATCCTCATGATTTACATCAACCATAAGAATCACAACCAGATATGAATGGAAAGATTAATTCAAACTCTCAAGTTCAGCAAAATAACCAAAGTTCAAAGTTCATAATCCTAACTAAGGAGAAAGAAAACTAAGATAAAAACCCTAGAAAGCATGAGAAAACTCTCTCAAATGATGCTCTTAGCTAAGCTTGACTCCATTGCTCCTTCGGGTGAAGATGCTTAGCTGCTCATGGTGAAGAACACAAGCTCCACTAAGCCCAAAATCAGACCCAACAACCATAGCCACCAAGAGAGCTTCAAGGGGACGAAAATGGCAAGAAATGGAGATGAAGAAGATGGAATTCGTTGGTGATGTGTACTAATAAGGAAATAACCCTAAAGCTTCTGATTTCAGTTGATTTTCGGGTCAAAATATGGCTGGGTCGGGTTTGATACATAAAAACTGGGCTTGGGCTTTGAAATCCAAAAAATTAACTTTCGTCGTTGGCCCGCCGTTATGAAGGGTGGCGGCGGCCCAACGGCCAACTCTGCTGGGCAGCTCAAAACAATGCTGAAATGGTCCCTAGCTCCTTTCCTTGCATCATTGGCTCTTCCTTGAGGTTTCCAATGCTAAAGACTTCATTTAAACCTTTCAAAAACATCAAAGATTATGTGATTCCTCAAAATTAGAATGATAAAACAAATGAAAGAATTAAACACGACAAGAATCACAAAATAGTCCAAATAAGCACTAAACCTTTGTGCATCATATTCTATCATAAAAGGTTATAAAGGCATGCAATTAGCTCTCAAGTGTATATAAAATGCCCCTACATGTCACTAAAAACATGATAGAATATGGACAGATCACTTAGTTATAAATAACCCCATCAACTATCAAACCTAGCATATACCCCATTTCTATTATGGTTTAATTGCAAATACCTCTTAAGCTTTAAATTTTAGCAAATAAGCTTTTAAAATTTGACAATATTTTAAATTCTAGCATCTTTGAATTAAGTTTTTTAGACTTTTTTAAATTCTAATTAAATATGTATAAATAGAAATATTATATGAAAACTATGTGTAAAATTAGAGTTAAATTAAATGTTGGGACAGGTCACTGAGTTATTTATCAAATTTTATAGTTCAAGGGAGTTTTTACGACTGGACTTTAGTTAAAGGCAAATATTTGCTAGATTGGATAGTTTAGCATGTAATTTGCAGCTACATACAAGAAAACAGAGTATTTGTGGTGACAAAAAACAAACGCCACTGAAGGTAAGGTTTCTGGTGGTGACCATATGTCGGCAGAAAAGCTGGAGAATCCATGCTGACACTTGTTGTCGCCACCAAAAGACACAATCTTAGGCAACTTTTTGACGTTGCTGCGAAAGGTTGACACTAATATCATTTCCCATTTTGCATCTGCCACTAGAAACAAGAGAGAATAAGAGGCTGCAAAGTTCCCCAGAAAAACAAAATGCCTTCCCATTCTGTATTCTGCAACTAGCTTTGCAGACTTGAAGTACCCATAGACCATGACATTAAACAATAAATTTATATTCTACATGTACTCATAATTAAGGCCTTGATATATATTCCATATCTTAAGCAAGAGACAGAAAGATCTTTGGTTTAACTTACCAGATATTGCAAGGCCAATGACAATTGCCTACATCCACAAAGAGAAGGAAACATTTGTTATATCTATTCCAAATAATGAGATAAGCAAACCTATTTGACAGAGTTCATAAAAGAACAACCAAAATTTAATTATTTACGATGTTGATTTGTCAACTTTATAAGATTATTTGGCTATCTAAGATGCTGATTCGTCATTTTTAATAGAATGGGGCCATTTGCACTATGCAAAAGTTCAGAGACTATTTCATACAATTTCAAAGTACAGGAGGGTATAATGCACATGATCAAAAGTTCAGGAAATTATGTGAGCTAAAAGAAAAAAAAAATAGTATTTGATTATATTGGTGTATTTGAATCCATTACCTTCAAATGTATGTTTATATGTTTGAGATAAGAGTAAAGAGAGAAATTCCAATGCCATATGGAAAGTGAAGAGCAGAGAAGACAAGCAACATTAATATAGTATTAATGCTTCATTTTCTTCATTCACCTTCCAAGTTGTGGCTGTAACTTGTAAGGAAGGAGTAGTGACTAGAGATCAAATTTCTTATATCTTGCTGGGAGCATAGGCTTCCAAGTCATCCATATAATGATTATCCTCAGTCCTCACTTCTCTTTGTTTTATTTCCCATCTCTAACTCTTCCTCTTCCTCATTGTCGTCGTCGTCGTCCTCCTGCTCCTCTTCCTTGTAATACTCGTTACCATCGTCCTCCTCATCCTCCTCCTTCTCAACATCTTGATCATCATCGTCCTCATCCACGGCATATACTGGATACAACCCACATTTTATCACTCTATCCATCTCCCAAGTAATGAATTTAAATGATAACTTTGGGTTTTGATTCCTAGCTCTGCTTTCTTTAATCCTTTCCATTATTGACCCACTACATTCTTTGTAACATATACACACATGATATGAATCTATAGGTGCTGGATACCTGTTACCATCGCAAGTGTAACCACCCATATTGCAAAGATCGAGCGTCTCACCATTATTGTTTTCCAGGAGCCACTCAACCCGAAAACTCTCAGTCTCACGAAGAATCATGCAGAAAATGAAACCCAGAAGCTTGGGATGAGATGTATCAACAGTTATTGAACCTTTTGAAGTCTTATACTTGAACCACTTTGGAATTGTTCTTCCTGGATATATAAATTTATCTTCAATATTATAATCCTCCCTTAGCCTCTTTCGTTCTTCTGTGGATTTAAATGCATAATTTTTTAAGTTGACAGAAACTAATCCAGCATCACTGCATGAATGTCCATCCAATTTCATGCAATTTAGAAGCCTTACACCTATAAGGTTTGGGTTGAGTGAAACACCAGCCATTGAAGTAAACTGTACAGTCTCCAAAGATATACAGCCTGGGGCCCAAAGCTCCCTAATCGATGATGGAAGTTTTGGTAGAGATTGAAGTAGTTCGCAACCACTAATACAAAGTTGCAACAGAGATTTTAGATCAACTAACTTGCTTGGAAGATGTGTGAGACTTTTGCATTCACCTAGATTGAGACATTCAAGTCTTCTTAAACATCCAAAGGATGAGGGCAATTCCTTGATACATGTGTATGATAAATCCAACTTTATCATATTCTCCGATGTCACAGAAAATTCTTTGACAGCTGTGTTTGATAAATCCAACGTTATCATATTATCTGATGTCACAGAAAATTCCTTCAAACTCGAGCACTTGTCAAGAAAGAGATAGCGAAGTGAATTTGAAGACTTATCATCATTATGAAGAAGTCTAGTAAGATTTTGGCAGAATGATAGGTTCAATTTCTCAAGCTTGGGAAGAGATAAGATAGATGGATGAACATCACTCAAATTTTCACACCATTCAAGATCTACTTCTTCGAGATTCTTCGCCAATGACAAATTTGGAATCTTAATAAGATTTTTCGAATAGCTCATATCAACTTTTTTTAAATTACCAAGAGGCTGTGACAAGAGAAAAGAAAAGACATACATTAAATGAGTTAAAGCAATTAATTTTGGAATTTTCATATATATATATATATATATTTCAATCAAAATAAGAGTTGTATCATATTTTTGTGTAAATATTTTACTTACCATGATGATTTCATCCCAAAGCTCTTGCAAATTACTGTGAGTCAAATGAAGCTCCACAAGATTGTTTGCCCATTTCGTTGGAGGCAAAGATTTTAAAGGGCACCATTTCCAATGCAGAAGTCTTAGTTCATTTGGAATAAACTCAAGACTTCTACATGGATGGCTCTTTTTTCTTTGCCAATCCATAAAACAAGATATCCTCAGAAACTTCAACTTATACATCTTAGCAAATACCCGAGGGTTTAAGAGAAAATCTTCATTCACAAAACTTTGATTCAGAGTTATGCTTTGAATGTATACAGTACCCTGGAAAACAAAATTAAATAAGAAGTGTTTAGTGCAAACTATTTTGCAAAGAAAAGTTTTACAACTTAAAAGTTTAAAATATACGACACAACAGTCACTCTTACCTTGTTATTTTGCAATACATCATAAATATCTTTAGAATCCCATAAATGAATCCATTTGCTAGGATCATCTTTTGAATTTTCACGAACAATCTCTCTACCCATTTCCTGTATAAGGTCATGCATTGTTATTTCCGATGTTTCAGATGTCCAAGTTATAAGAGCTTTGTCTCTAAGCACTTTTAACTCAATAGTTGTCGAGAAACCACAAGCATCTAAAAAAGCTATTACTCGGCTTTTTTTGTACCCTTTGAAACAACATGCAATATATAAAAAAACATCCTTCTGTTGTCGATCTAAAGTGTCATAGCTCAACCTCAATACATCATTGATTTTCTTAAAGGGCATTTTTTTCAACTTCTCCAATTGACTTTTCCATTCCTCTTTCTTATTACCACGAAGAAAGGAACCCAAAGCTTTAAGTGCTAGTGGAAGTTCCTTAGCATAATCAATCACCTCCTTTGATAGTTTATTCCACTCCTCGTCAATACAATTTTCTCCAAAGGCATGCAAATTAAAAAGCTCAAGTGCTTCATTAACCAAGAGTGGCTTAACCTCATATGTTTTGTCAACCTTTCCATTAAGCACTTCCTTTTCCCTTGTTGTGATGATGATTCTGCTTCCAGGTCCAAAATAGTCAAGTGTTCCAACTAAATTTTCTAGTTGACGTGAATCATTGATATCATCAAGAACAAGAAAAACTTTTTTTCGCTGGAGCTTTCTTGTGACAGAAGAAGACAATCCATGAGGTCCAATATTTAAAACGTTTTCTTTCAATAGTGAAGACAGAATTTTTTCTTTCAAATACATTATTCCATGCCTTTGAGATTCTTCTCTTACATTTGCCGAAAAGCAAGACCCTTCGTACTCGAAACAAAATCGATTGAATATTGCAGCTGCAAGAGTTGTCTTACCGATACCGCCCATGCCCCAAATTCCAATAACATAAACATTTTGAGATTCTTGATGCAATAGTGACTGTAACTCTTCAATTTTTTCTTCAATTCCAACAAGGTTTCTAAGGTCACACGGATGCATGATATTTAACCTTGTGGACAGAGATTTGACAACATGTTCTACTAACTCTGCTTCATTTCTAAAATCACAAGAAAAGGAGTAAAGGTATGAAATTTGGTGACCTCATCATTTATCAAAACATATATAATCATCTTGAGAATTTTGATAATTGTTAAACTAACATTTCTTTATTTGATGTCTTAATTTGGTTCTTTATATTTACTTTCTATGAAATTAGTTTTAAACCTGTTAACTCTTTGTTTACCAAATTCATAAAAAGAGGAAGCTACGTTGCTGCTTCTAGCTAGACATGCACCTTTTTTAAATATATATATATATATATATATGCATTGCCCTCTTTTGAAAATTAGTGATCATAAGATTCAACAACATAAAAGAATTTTGAGAGTTTATAACATCTCCTAGTAGTTTTTTATTTTTAAAATTTTAAAAATAATATTTGATTCTTTGATTTTTAAAATCAAATAAAATAAACAATGTTATTAATTAGTCAGATGTTTTAGTTTTTTGTTTCTAAAGATAAAAATTTTTGTCACATAAGGAAATCAAACAAGTCCCTGCAATGCTACATTAAACAATAATTTCACGACTAAATGACAATTATACTGGGTGAAATAAACAAGAACTTACTTGTGCTGTGAAGAATGAAATCCAAATAAATTTGCAGCTTTATGCAAAGAAGATCTCCAAATTTGCGCTTTTTCCTTGTAATTTATGTCATGCTTGGTGAAAGCATCTCCATAAAATCCTTTTTGATGCCTCACATCTGATGGATCAATGTTGTAAAAAATAGGAATAACAATTTGTTGGTGTCTCTGCATGCAATCCATTATTTTTTCAAGCTCTTCCAAACACCACTTTGAAGAAGCATAATTCTCTGAAAATATGATCAAGGAAATGAGTGATTCATCAATTGCTTTGGGAAGTGCGTGTGATATTTCATCTCCGCTCTCAAGTCTTTTATCGATGTAGAAATCAATTTCCTTCTGCTTCAATGCCTTTTCCAAATGGCTAAGAAGACCATCACGTACATCTATGCCTCTGAAACTGATAAACACATCATATTTTGTTTGAGAAACCTGGGAAGAAGAAGAAGAAGATGCCATCATAGAGAAGCAAACACATACACAAGTGTGTGTCTCTTCTTGAATGGATCCTAGTGAATATAAAGAAAACAAGAGATGGATGAGAGCAAGCACACAAAGTCAACCAAAGATCTTTAATTAATTCAAGAAGAATGTCACTGGCAAGCCAGCTGGGGCAACTTAAAATATTGCATGTTGATCATAAACTTGCAAATTTTTTTAATCTCACAAATATTAAATGTCATCATAAAAAACCAGAACAAGTGACAGCAAAATGAAGTGGCAGTACGTAAGCACTTAAAATATTTTTAGAACAAGTGACAGAACATGTGACATCATAAACTTGCAAGTGACATAACAAGTGACATAAACTTGCAAATTTTAAAATAAAACCAGAACAAGTGACAAAACAAGTGACATCATGAAATATTTTTAGAATTCATAACTTAGAATATTTTAAAATAAAGTTTAGACTTTTAAATTAACTTTTAGTCTAAATTATCAGTAAAATGAAATTATTTGATTACCCCTAAATCTCTAAAAAAATAACAATTTTATTTATGATCAAAATCCTAATATCAAATCAAATTCTCTTGAGGGAGTATTCCTCAAAGAATATTAAACTTTTTAGTAACAAAGCGAGGATTCCAGATAAATCCTCTAATTAATCTCCAAATTATCAAATTGTTTTTTGAATTACGTGGACTTTGATCTCTAATTAGGGTACGTATGCTTTAGGTCCCAAAACTTAAGTCAAGTTTAACTTTTTCTTTGTTTTCTTTTTTCTTTTATTAAATTGTTTATATCCATTAGGCCAAAGTCCTATTTTGGTCCCCCAATTATGCTCCTTGTTCCAAATAGGTCCCCCAGTTATTTTTTGTTCCATATTGGTCCCCCAGTTATGCAAAACTTGAAAAAGTTGGTCCCTCTATCGTTTTCCATCCATTTTTCCGTTAAAAAAAGAGGAAAAATAAACTTTCACCCCCAAAAGTTTTATTTTCTTATATTAAGGTCCTTTTCTTTTTATAATAGGATCAAAACATAAGAAAATGAAGTAAATTAAGATTTTAAGTGAATTTACCCAAAAACACAAAATAAATCTCTCTCTCTCTGATTCCCCCTCTCTCTCTCTCTGATTTCCTCCCTCTCTCTCTCTCTCGCTCGTTCGCCCCCTTAAGATCGTCGTTTAGAAGCACCCGCTTCGCCCTCCCATCGAATTCATCCACCTTGAACATCTTGCCCGTAGTGGATTGCACCACCAGAAGATACCCCTTGCTGACATAAGCAATCCCGGTCAGCCTAGCGGTGGTGGTGGCGGTATCCGCCGTCGTGTACTGCGGCGATTTCGAGAAGATGGAGGCGTGGCCTTTGTGGTCGATTTTCCAGATGCAGTTTCCGGCAGAGTTTGTCACAAAGGCGTTGCCCTTGTAATCAACCGCGACGCCGTGAGCGATGGCGGTGGCGTCGTTATCGGAGAGGAGGGAGAGGAAGAGGCGTTGACCAGAGCGGAGGTCGTAGGCGGCGAGGGCGTTGAACGGTGGGAGAGGCTGACGGGCGTGGATGACGGCGAGGAGGCGTTTGTTGAGGGAATCGACGGCGAGGCCGGAAACGGTGACGTTTTCGGGGAGGGAAGGGTCGGAGAT
>QANZ01009225.1:0-11372 GCA_003254925.1 Chamaecrista fasciculata
ATTAATATGTTCACAACATATCTATAAAATGATTGGCCCTAGGGAACAATCTCCAACACCTGTTTGGATATCTGAAACAATAAAAACCCGTTAAATAGCACGTATCTATAAAATACAATAAATAAGCATTAAATAACCTATTTTTATCCATTTTATTATGCCATACCTTGGTGCAGCCATTAGCATATTAATTGGTCTAATTACAGTATATTATCATTATAAACCCATGAAAAGAAGGCCAAATAACATGTCCATATTTGGGCTGATCAAACCCCTCACACTTAAGACTTTGCACTCGTGGGCAAAGGTACGAAGTAGAAGAAAAGATAAGATGCCAAAGAATCAAGGAACTTTCCCAAGTTCATGATTCAAGGCCAGCACATAGTCATAACCTACAGCTAGAGAATTTACCAAGCAAGTAACTCTGTAAAGTAGTGCGATCTAATTTCTATAAGACCAATTCCAAAAGTGTATCCCTCTCCTCACTAATTGGGTATTTTTCTCTCAAATCATTCCTTAGACTAAGTTTCCTACCATATGCTTGTAGAAATTCTCATGGTCTCCACCACAAGTGTTAAATTATCCAAAATCAAGAGGTCTTTAATAGGGTTGTAATGTCAGAATAAAGACTAATATTTGTAAGAAGAAATAAAGAGGGAAAAGAAAGGAAAATGGTGTTTAACTAAAATTTCTCTTCAAGTTTTTCTTGACAATTAAACTCTACTTATCCACCAAAAGAAAATAGCTAGTTCATGTAAGGCTCATTTGAGTCATATGGCCCAGGACTCTATTCTTTTGACTTATCAGTCTTTTTCTCATGATAAGCTCTTATGATAATACTTTGATACTTGAGCTTCTCAAAGATACTTTTGCTCGACTTATATTTTTTTTCTTTTGTCGAGATCTTTTTTTTTCTCTTTTTTTTTTTCAGATATTGCTAGCTAAATTCACCCTTGAGAGTTGAATTGCAAAGTCCATCTCTACGAGAAAATTTAAAAGTTACACCTTATAGTGTATAAGGCTCAAAGGGGCTAACAAGGAATATTGTGTTTATGGCTAGTGTTTGGGATAAAAGGGTGAAGAAACAAATGCCTCTATCATATTAAAGATATTTAATCACATAAAGCTTTGACCAAGAATTAAGACAAGTTCTAGAGGAAACAAAACTAAGAGACTAAATTTCTCTCATAAGTAGATATATATATAGGCTGTATTCTTCCAACTAGGCTAGGTTTCTCTCAAATTGGTCTATAAAAATTAAGCAATACTACTAAACCTAGAAAATTACTTAGATTATTCTAAGGCTATAGAAAACAACTAAGACTAACTCTTATCATCAATATGAAATTGTTCACTCAAGACTTTAAAACATATTAAAAATTCAACTAATTCGACTTCTACTCAAAAAGTGAAAAATAAAAGGTGTAGAAAGTTTAAATCAAGCACTAAAATAGGCGAATTTTTTTTTTTTGGGTAAACCAAAGTGTAAGTTACTCTAACTTACTCCTCTCCCCCACACTTAAAACTTAACATTGTCCCCAATGTTAGAATCAAGTAGGAGTAAAGAACTAAGGTCAGAGTGTGAATTTCACTTTTCTCTCCCCCACACTTAGAAGAACACATTGTCCTCAATGTTTAAGGGCAATTAAATAAAGATAAGGGAAAGAGAAGAGGAAATTTAAAATTGGGAAAAATTAATTAAATTATTAACGAGAAATTAAATTATTAAATAGCCCATAAAGATAAATTAGCAAAGTTTACCACTCCCCCACACTTTAAAGCTTAACATTGTCCCCAATGCACAAGGTCAATGAATAAAATAAAAGGGGGAAATAATAAACAAAGCAGAAATAAATTATTTTGCAGAGGGGCTATTAAGAAAAGGTAACTTGTAAAGAATTTCTGCCCTTTTCTAGACCGGAGGAGAATATAATTTTTAAGAGGTCATATAATAATGATCAGGGAGTGTGACTTGAAAACAAAAAAAAAAAAACAAAATCATAAAAAACAAAAGTTTAAAAACTGAAAACAATAAGATAACTTGGGCTGATCCAAACTGACCAAATCACTTGGGTAGCCGACAAATGAAAACAAATAAAATACTGAAAGCAATCAAAACTAACCTACTGGAGTTGTTTCCTCCCCCACACTTATCTCGCAAATAAAATTGAAAATAATGAATAAGAGATAAGTGGGAAGAAGAAATAACTTGAAGCTTAATCTGGCTTCAAATTCTCTTTGAAAATCTAGAGGGGCAGGAGGCGTCGGTGCTCGAGGGAACGTGTGAAGTTCCCCTTCCTCTAGTCAGCGTGCTCCTCTTTAATAGTTTCCTTTGCACCTATACCACATAAAGAAATATAAACATAAATAGATGGTGATGTGGAAATAGGGTCAGGAATAATAATCAATATGAGCGAGAGGAGGTTCTTTATTTCAAGTTGTTCGCAAATTCCTTGCGAAGGTGGGTTCTCAGATTCTTCTTCTAATTCTTCTTCTAGCACCTTGTCCTTGGAAACTTCAGCTGCGTCCAAGGTGTTTGGATCCATGGTGGGCCAATCATCGATTTCTTGACAATATTGACAGGGCCCGCCATTGCATTTGCAAGGGCTATCTGTGTCAGGTAATTGGGTAGAGTGGAGAGATTCATCATAGTCATGAAGGAAAGAGGAGTAACAGAAATAGTATGATTAATCAAAGTCGTGTTACCTCCATCTTTGAAACTTTCCTTGACTAATTCTTCTTTCTCATCTTCTAAGTCTTCCTCAAGAGATTGCTCGTCTTCTAATAATTTGTTGTATGCGTCAATTACCTCGCCATGAACAACCCATCGAAGGCTAAGTCATCTTCACACTCACAGTGAGCCAGGAGGTCAGATAAGGGAGTAAAAGAGTTATTGCATGCAAGAATGTTAGATGTGTCCGTTTTAGCCTCGTCTTGCATCGAATGATCTTCCTCATTACATTGCGGACCTACGTTATCATAAGAAAAAGAAGAACAGGTAACAGAGTAATTATTATCAATAGACTTAGTGTTACCCTCATCGATAACAATAATTTCATCCTCATCTTCGCTGTCCTCCTCAATTGATGGCTCATGAACCGCATTTTGTTGCTTGCTCCGAACTTGTGCAGGTTCTAAAATTAAATCTAGTAGTGTTGCTCCTTTAATCTCTCAAATTGGGAATGAGTTGACTCCACGACTCGCTTAGGAGGTAGAATGAGGTTGCGTGATGTCTCGCCTTCCTTTACTTTTTGATCATCTCGTTGATGGCTATCACTGTTTCGATATTGGTTACTTACATAAGACTTGATCTCCTTTGTTGTTTGTTTCACAAACTCCCCAAATTCGCAGAACTCAGATTTCTGTTGATCAAGCAACTCGGTCACCTGTTCAAGTAGGGAGTCTCCTGTTGCCGATTGATTAGACTCTTGGGTCGATCCATAGCCTTCATATTGGTTTGGGTAACCATTGGTCATGGGAGAACAATAACTAGGAGAATAATTATTAGAAGAATTAGTATAATAAGAAGGAGGATCATAATTATAATTATAATTGTAATTAGAAGAATCAAAACAATTATTATAATTATAAGAATTGGAAGGATTATATGAATTATAATTATCAGAATAAGGAGAATTATTATTATTATTATTATAATATCCATAAGGAGAGAAATTTTGTCTAGACATCTAAACAAAATATTTCTCAACCACCTAAAAAGAAAAGAATTTAATAAACAACTTGAAAAAAAAATTATTATTTTATTAATTTAAAATTTAAAAAAAATTCGAAAATATTTATTTATTTATTATTTATTTTTGAAATATTTTAAAATATCTTTTTGAAAATTTTTAAATAAAAAAAAATATAAATCGAATCCTAAAGATTCAATCAAGAATCAAATTGAAAAGATTTTCCTATCTTGAAATCAAATCAAGAATCAAGTTAAAAGAATCTTGAAAGAATCGAGATTTAAAATTTTAAAAGANTTCTAATGCAGTTTTTAAAATGCAATTATATGAATGCAGAGCCCAAATTCAAAGAACTTACACAATAAACCGTTACACTCACAAGAGAGTTCCCCGGCAACGGCGCCAAATTTGATTGGGCACTCGTCGTTAGTGCCACCAAATTAATACTCAAGTTATGCCCGAATATTATATTTATATATAATATAGTGCACAACCCAAGGTCGGATCTCTAGGGAACTTCTTGAATGAGAATAACAATTGATTGTGTAAAATAATTACGAATTCAGGTCCAATGTTTTGTGGGTTAGCAATATTATTATGATGAAAACAAGAAAGAACATAAGGAAAACAAGGAAAAGATAATATGAAGTCCCTAGAGAATAATCACGAAGTCTACCATCATAGTCCAATAACGATAATCAAGAAGTTATTATTATAATTATATCAACCAAAACCACATCCAATATTATATCTTGTATACACGAAATATGGATCAATCATGATAATCATAAACGACTCAACAAAGTAACAATTTATAATAAAACATAACAATCCTTAAGCAATGGCGATAATAGAAACAATAGATAGATCACTCTGTCATACGACCACAATTCAACTGAATGTGCAAACTTTATTAATGGTGAAACAAACACAATAATATTGTTTATGGTTGAATTAAAACAATCTAATGACTATTATCTAAAACTAAACACAACAATAATAATAAAAACTCCATGGGCATCGATGACCGTTGAGCTCAAGCTTCATTCGGATTGTCCTCTAGGATGAAGAACGTTTAGGCTCTCATCATAGAGACCTATTGATAGCTACTCTACTCTACTCTATTCTGCCGTCAGTTGAGGTGCTGGGGCGTTAAGCGATGCTTTGAGCGTGGAATGGCGCTCTCTATTTATAGTGCTGAGTAGTATGCTTGGTCCGCAAGTCAAGGAACAATTTTGGACATCGGCCTTCGTCTGCGCCGGCGGCCCAACATGATGGCACATCGAAATATCTGCAATATTTCGATTATATCTTGGTATCTTGAATCCTAGCCGTCCAAAATATACTCTAATGCATCGGATTAACCTGCGCCGCGACATTTCCCTCTTGAGCCGTTGGCTCAAGTACCGGCGCAACATGATATTGCGTTGAAGCTTACTTGCTGACGTCATACTCTTCTCAGAGTCCTGCGTTGCGGGAATTCCTAATTTGGGTCGGCAGCCCACATGGCGGCGCAAGAATATCTTATGCGATTTAATATCTTCTCCTTGATTCTAGATGATTCCCTTTGGTTAGACCCTGTTTGGATATCTGAAACACTAAAAACCCGTTAAATAGCACGTATCTATAAAATACAATAAATAAGCACTAAATAACCTATTTTTATCCATTTTATTATGTCATACCTTGGTGCAGCCATTAGCATATTAATTGGTCTAATTACAGTATATTATCATTATAAACCCATGAAAAGAAGGCCAAATAACATGTCCATATTTGGGCTGATCAATGATATAAAGCATTTTTATTTGAGAGTGTACCTTTTTTAGTGATCCCTGCGTCATCGGTGAATGATCCATTGGGCTGATCCGTGTCTTCAATAGTTATTTTTCTGCACTTTGGATCGACCACCTCGTCGATGCCTATGAAGTCCACATGAGTTCTTTTTGTTGTGTTCTTGCACACGGCATCTTCGTCATGGAGCCATTCCTCTATACTTAGGCATCCAGCACGTATGCCTAAACTTTTGCAAGAGCACATGTATGCTAGGATCTTCGGCTTGTGAAAGTTTTCCGTCTCGTTCTCCTTTCCTGCAAAACTAGAAACACTATAGCATGGAGCTATAGCTGGGTTAGTCTTTTGTCGCACAGGCTGCCATTTAGCCTTGTGTTTGGAAATATTTTGTTTTGGTGCTGGTTTCTTTTTTAACTTTGGAAGTTTTGAGGTTTTCCTCCTCCTCCTCAAAGAGTGAACTAATGTTCGAGATCTATTTCTGGTATATGTGGGGTAGGATGAGGAGGTTCTAAGTTTAAAAGGGTTTGAAGTTCGAGATCCTCCTCCCTAGGTTGGTTTTTAGATGTGTTCCCTAGATTTTTACTAGATGCACAAATGCTTCGTGTTCCCAACACGGAGTATTCATCGGATTTCTCCGAATTGTACATCGTGAGTGTGATGTTTTCATGTCCGTTGTCCATAGTGATCTTTCCGTCCTTCATGCTAATATTAACATTAGCAGTTCGTAGGAAAGGTCTGCCTAAGATTATGCTGTAATCGATAGCTCTCTCACAACCGGTGTCTAGGACATAGAAGTCAGCAGGAAAGATTAAATCTTTCACCTTGACTAGGACATCTTCCACTATTCCTAAGGGACGACTGCTGCTTTTGTCGGCTAGTTGCAGAATCAACCCTGTGTCCTTAAGTCCATCCATATTCAAAAAAATCGTAGACTGACTTGGGCATAACGTTCATAACTGCTCCTAAATCCAATAATGCTCCATTGACTACAGCTTTTCCTATCATGTAAGGAATGATAAATGAACCAGGAACTTTGCGTTTTATAAGCAACTTAGGGTTTGAAAGGGCTGAAATGGTAGGACTTAGTTGAAGTTTCTTTTGGGATGTTTTCTTTTTCTCAACTAAGTTTTTAAATACCTTGGTATACCTAGGGACTTTCCTAACCAATTCAAATAAGGGGGCATTGACTTTTAGTTTTCTTATTAAGTCTTCTATCTCCTTATCTTTCTTTTCTTCTAGTTGTTCTTTAGTCATTAAATGGGAGCTTGGAAATGGCAGGTCTTCCACCTTAGTTTCCAGCTCGTTTACAGCAGGGGTTTCTTCCTTATCCTTCTTGTAGTTGAAACCAAAGAAGAATTGGGCATACCTAGGGTGTTTCTCTATTATGGCTTTAAAGTTTTCTCCTCCTTTGATTTCTATAAATATTTCTTCAGGCTCAGGTTTTTCAAGGGTTTACACTAAGGTTTCTTGAGTAGGGTTTCCTATAGGTTCGGTCTCGCTAGTAGTAATGGCATGAACTGCCTTAGAACTGCTAGTAGTACTTATGTTATTTACTAGGGCTTGGAAACTTTGGTCAGTCTCGTTTGCTCGAATGACTGTTTGTTCAAGATCCTTATGTTTACTCTTCATGATATCCATCTCCTTAGAAAGAAGATCGATCTTATGCCCTAAATCTTCGAATTTCTTCGAAGTTCGAGCTTCGGACTCTTCAAACTTTCTAATGAGGAGTTGAGTGTCAATTTCGTTTGAAGAAAGATTTTGTCTTTGAGGAGGTGAGTTATTAAAGTTTTGGTTTTGGAAATAATTTCCAGTCCTAAATCTATTGTCAAATCTTCTAGGAAATTGACTAGGGCCTTGTTGATACATGGCCGATACTTCCTCGGGTTGATGGGGGCAATCCATAGTTCCATGTTGATGTGAATCGTACACGGAGCAGGGTGTGGTCACAAGAGCGACCTTTCTTGGCGAAGTGGCTAACTTGGCATTCATCTCCTTAACAAGTATGGTTAAACTGTCCATGTCTGATTCCAATTTCTCCATCATCGGGTCTGACTCATTTGCTACTATTCCCTTGACTGCACGGGTACGTCTTCTTCGGTTTTCTCGAATGAGGGCGATCTCCTTGATTAAGTCCCATGCGGTCTCGACATCCAACTTTGTAATAGATCCATTAGACGCGGCGTCAATATAATTGGCCTCGTTGTCTAGGAGTCCACTACAAAAGTACTCCACTATCTGCTCCTCAGTATACTGGTGATTAGGACACTTTACTAAAAGGTGTATCTAGTTAGGTATTCGAGTAATGTTTCGTTATCTCATTGTTCTATGGCTGAGATTTGTTGTTTAGCGGCAGATGCTTTAGCTTCGGGAAAGTATTTATCGAGAAATGATCTTCTTAGATTTTCCCAACACAGATAAGCTGTCCGTTCATACGTTCCCAAATGAGTATATCACTCTAGCGCCTTACCTTCGAGTGTGAGATGGAATACTTTCCACATCACATCCTCTATGCTTAGTGCTAGGTGTTTCATGGTTCGGCAGTGAAGATACAAATTATTCAAATGAGTAAAAGGATTTTCACTAGCCAATCCGTGAAACTTAGGTAATCCATTGAAAAGTGGTTCTTTGATCTCAAAATTCGTTTGGATTTGAGGGAACACGTTTCTTTGAACCTCATATTGTTCGTTAGGCTGGGATTCTTCTCTAATAGATCTTCTCGATCTAAGACGTCCATTGTCTAGACCTTGATTTTGGCGAACTTCTTCGCGTTCTAGATTTTCTAACCTACGATTGTTGCCTGAGTTTTCCATGTTTACTACTCTTTTATTCTTTTTTATGGATCTTAGTGTTTTATCTAAATCTAAATCTAGGGGAACTATAGGCTCTAAAGGTCTCCTAGGCATATACTAGAAAATAAAATAACAAAAATAACAAAAACTAAATAAAATTAAAATTAAACTAGACTCAAACAAATTAAACAAATAATAAAGACTCAAAAAGAAAAATTAAAGACTCAAAAACAAATCAAAATTTTCTTAGGAACTCAAAAAAGAGTTCCTCGACAACTGCACCAAAACATGATGCGACACCTGTCATAAGGTGTCAAGGGAATCAAATTTAATTATAATCGAGCCTCGCAAGTATAACTATATTTATTAAAATATAGTATAGATGCTAACCCAAGGTTGGATCTCTCGCGGAATTCAATGTGATGAGGCTAAGAGAACTGTGACGAAGGTTGTTTTCTTGAGGGTTGTCACGATTTAATAAGAATAATTGAGTCAAAACAATACTTCAGAGAAAACCCTAGAGATAGACTATCATAGTTCATTTATCATAGAGAATAGATAATTGATATGCATTTACTTAACCAAGTTAGACTTATGTATTTAAACTTCAAACACAATCAATCAAACAATGGAGAGACGGCGCAACACAATATTGCGCTGAAGCTTACTTGCTGACGTCATATTCCTCTCAGATACTTGCGCCGCGGGATTAACCATCCTTGCGCCGGCGGCTCATCCAACAGCACAAGAATATCTTGTACTCGACGTGCTCTTCTAAAATATTCTGATATTTCCCTCGTGGTTTGGCCCTGTTTGGATATCTGAAACACAAAAAAAAAACCATTAAGTAGAACCTATTTATAAAGTACAATAAATAAACACTAATTAACTCATTTTATACACTTTATTTCACCACACCTTAGTGTTACCCTTAGCATATTAATTAATCAAATTATAATATATTATTCGTATAAACATATTAAAAGAAGGCCAAATAACCTGTTCACTTTTGGGCTGATCAAACCCCCAAATGACAAGTGCAAATGGAAACGCAAATAATTGGTTGATTTAAAGATCAAGAATGAATTCGCCACAAGTGATTACCTTGATAAGAAATAATTCTTGATGCAACAGAAGAAGATAGACACCACCTCTCCTATGGATTCTTCTTTCAGCCAAGAAGAAAAGAAAAGCACTATGCTCTCATATAATTATCCAAAAACTGAATTACAAAAAGAGTTTATGGAGTATTTATACTCCAAGAGATAAAAACCCTAATTAGCAACTGGGCTCTACTAATAGTCTAGCAACTAAAGCCCAAATAAAAGACAAAGTTTAAAGTAAACAAATGGGCCTTTCTAACAAGGCATACTAAAGCCCAAAATAAAATATTAAATAAACTATGACAATTTAAAATAGTCCACTAAATTATCATAGGCCCAATTTCACACTTAAACAAATAAAATAAACATTTCCAGGCCTAAAATAATTTACTACACGCATATGAGGCCCATAGAAAGCATTGGAGCCCAATTGATTATGTATAATCTCTTGTGCATCCTTAGAATCTTTATCCTCCACATGCTCCAGTAATTTTTCCACATAAACTTGGAGTGATTCTTTGAACTTCTTTGCTCTTGATCTTGTGATTGATCCTGGAGGTAAACTCAGCTCTTCATCGATGCCTCCACATCTCGTGCCTCTCATGCTCACATCATTCCGTCCTTCCTCAAAAAGATTCGTCCTCGAATCTGAATCAAAATCAAAAGGAGAAAGATCATAAACATTAAAGGTAGCACTAACATTATAGTCACCTGGCAAGTCTATTTTATAAGCATTATTATTGTTAATTTGCTCCAATACTTGAAACGGTGCATCACCCCTTGCATCAAGCTTAGACCTTCTTTGCTGTGGGAATCTTTCTTTCCTCATATGCATGTTGGGAAATCATAGGGTCGGCGCAGCGGAAAACACGGTAAATTAAAATTTTTGGCTTCCCTATGATTCCTTCCAGGATCCACTATCAACATTTATATTAGTAAAGAAAGAGATTTACCAAATTTCAATCGGTGCTATCGAATTCGCGAGTTGAGAAGTCCACTCCAAGTGTTCTTCCTCTGCCGGTGATCCACACGAGCAGTTTGGCAGATGCCCAGGTGCTAGCCTCCTTCACTTCTTTCCAAGTGAAAACGGGAACCTATATCTATGGATTCTTGAAAAATCAAGAACACTTCTTGACTCCAAGAAAGTGGCGCAAGAACACACAAGAAGAACCCTAAAAGTAAAGGCTAGGTCGAACTTTCTCTCTCTAAGAGGGAAGTCGACTTTCTCTCACTAAAATAGGGATTGGCGATTTTCTCTCTCTCTAAGAGAAGTAGGCGAAAGTTTTCCTCAAAAATGATAGCCATATGCGACTTCCTCTTGTGTGTGTTTAAGTAATATTTCTCATTCCTAAAACTAGGGTTTCAAAAATCCAATTAGTGAGTCCCTAAATGTTGGGAATCCTAGGCGCCTAAGGCAGCGGAAGCAAAAATAAAATTAAAATTAAAATTAAACGCCTAGGTCCTATGATTCCCGAACGGATCCGCTAGCAGAATTTAAAACTTTTGGTTAGTGTTATACCTCAGAGTTTCAAATCAATTGGTTGAACGGGGCGAGTTCCACGGAGTCCACTCTCAGAGTTCTCCCTCTGCCAGTAATTCACACAAACAGTTTCTTTGAACACCGAGGTGCTAGCCTCCAATTCTTTTCTCCAAAAGAATTCTGGGACCAATCTACAGACCTCTGATTCCAAGAACTCCTTCTTGAATCAGCAACTGAGGTGGCGCTTAGAAGAATCCCCCCACAAGAACTTCTTCTTGCCTATTCTTCTCTCAAAACCCTAATTTTAGTGCTAAAGTCGAAATTCTCTAACTCTTAGAGAAAGTCGACTTTCTCTACGTATGTGTGCAAAGGAGTATTTTCTCTCTCTAACTCTTAGGAGGAAAATCAACTAGGGTTTGTGTGTTATGTCCCAAGGGCAAGTCGACTTGCCCCCTTTAAATAGGGAGAAATTTTGGTGATTTAATAATTCCTAAAATAAAGATATTCTGATAAT
>QANZ01009262.1:2020-14447 GCA_003254925.1 Chamaecrista fasciculata
TCCTAAAAGTTAGGAAATTATTGAATTATAAAATTCCCCAATATTGTTGAGAGGGTGGGGCCTCTTATGGTGTTTTTGGATTAATAAAAATGTTTTATTAATTTAATTCATGAATTTGAATTCAAAAGATTTGATGGAGATATCAAAAGATTTGAATTCAAAAGATTTGGTGAGATCTCAAAACAGGATCTTTGGAGAATCAAGACTTCCTAAGAGTTAGGAAGGTTTTTGATTTATAAAATTCCAAGGATAAATAGGGCAACATGGCGCCATGCTTAGTGAATATTTGGGGAGATTTGATCTCCCAAATTGATTCTCTAAGATTACGATTTGAATTTAAATTTAATATTATGGTAATATTATAATTTGAAATTCAAGTCATGAAGCCATATATTATTATAATTTGGAATTATAATAATGCTCCAAAAAATAATTATAAAACCTAAGGTGCTAGGCACCTAGGTCTAACCCATGTGGGAGATCATTTGTGATTTTGTCTTCCTCCTTGTAGAGAGAGAGAAAAATCGCCACCTCCATAGCTAGAGAGAGAAAATTCGATTTTCCTAAAGAGTTAGTGAAAATTCGAATTGTTCTACCTTTAGGGTTTTGAGAGAAGAAGAACAAAAGGAGTTTTGTTGCTGTCTTCTGCACTGTTGCGCCAACTAGCCTGAATTCAGAGAAGGAGTTCCTGAGTTCAATAGCTGTAGATTCGATCCCTGGTTTCTTTGGAGAAAGAAACAAGAAGGCTAGCACCTTGTGTTCTGGAAACTATTCGTGTGGATTACCGGTGGAGGAAGTACGTGGAAACGGACTTCTCAGACTCACCAAGTTTAACAATCCGATTGAAAGCTTGAGGTATAACAATTTTCGTATCTAGTTTTGAATTCAACTAGCGGATCTCAGGGTGGGAAATTCCTGGGGAGCGCAATTTTTTTGTTTGTTTTACTTTTGCTTCCGCTGCGAGTTTTGCCCCGGGATTTCCCAACAGTGGTATCAGAGCCACGCTAGTCCTAGATTTAAAATCATATTTTGTGTACATGTGATGTATGCTTGGCGTGTTTTACCTGTTTCAATCTTGTTTTGGTTTTACAAAAAATCCACCGAATATTTTTCTTAAAATTGAATCTACAAGAAAAGGTGCAAATTTATGTATGTGATACATAAAGAAATCAAATGGATTGATTTGGAAAAATTTCTTGTAAATATAGGGCCAAAGTCGAAATTCCCATATAATTATGGTTAAAAGTGTTTTAATCATAATATTATGTGGGTGACTGAAAATTTAATAAAATTGTG
The DNA here is from genome assembly GCA_003254925.1 of Chamaecrista fasciculata. Lineage (NCBI taxonomy): Eukaryota > Viridiplantae > Streptophyta > Magnoliopsida > Fabales > Fabaceae > Chamaecrista > Chamaecrista fasciculata. Next base: position 3,317 of record QANZ01009262.1, read on the forward strand.
AATTTTAAAATTTTTGGGTCAATAATTAAAATTCTTGAATATGATTCCTGAATTTTATAATTATTGATAATGGGCCTAATTTCAAGAAAAAGGCATGTTAAAATTGCACACCCTAATTTAAACACCTACAAAAATCGTTTTTGATATGTGTTGGAAATATATCGTGTTTGACATAATTGTATGAATGGTTCATATATGTAATTGTGTGGTGTTGGATATGGCTCTAGGTTTTTGGTGTATACGGCCTGCGTGTCGTCTCCCTCTATCCGATGTAATTTTACTTTTCAGTTTATACCTCAATGTAACTGGGGTTTACTCTCTTGTAATTTTACTTCTTTTTAGAAAAATTCTCTCATTGACTTTGGAGAATTATTAGGATAGGTGGGCCATATCTAAACACGATATATATCTGTTTTACATTTAGTTTGTATGTGATACAAAGCGCTAGATGTATGTTTAGGACGCGATTTTAACATNCAGTTTATACCTCAATGTAACTGGGGTTTACTCTCTTGTAATTTTACTTTTCTTTTTAGGACGCTAGATGTATGTTTAGGACGCGATTTTAACATTCTATTTACCCCGTTTTGGCGCAACAACTACATATACGATACCAGCGTGGGATTTTGCATACGATGCAAGATCCGTGCACATGTTTATATATGTATGTGATACATGGGGTGATAAACATGTGGCATGACTCGTTTAATTTTAAAAGGAGTTTTAAAATTAAACTATAAAACAGAACTTTTTTTTCAAAAATCAAACCCTTTTAGAAAATCTTAAGTTTTAATGCCATCAATAAAACACCCTGTTGAAATCTTGTTCATCGTAGAGCGGTGATCGCCCTCTGCGACACGTATCTACCTTGACCTTGAGGAGACACGGGTGAATGGGGGTTTTTAGTTCGAAGCCCATTGAAATCATGGATCATTAAATGCGGTGATCGCCCTCCGCGACACGTGTTTAAGTGATGCCTTGATGATATGGGGCTGGGCTTCTGCCTCGTCGTTTGGGCCTTGCCATTCACAAGTTTTACTGTGTGACTTAACGGGGCTATCAAAACGGTTTTGGGCCTCAAGGCATTAGATGGGATAAACATGTCGTGTCATATGATGATACAGTCCCATAAAGATCTAAGAGTCACATAGAGATGTGATTGGTAAGGAGTTACCTACCTAAATAACCAAAGGGTGCATGATCGCCCTCCGCGACGGTAAACTTTGGTGAAATATGGGTCTTAGCCACCAATGATAAATTTCACTGGGTTTTATAAAATGGTGGAAATATTCCTGCTGTTTAAAACTTTTTCATATCTTAAGTTGTAGAATCAATGGCAACAAATAATAGTTCATCACTATCACTGCGATCTGTCCTTGAGAAGGACAAGTTGTCTGGGACAAAATTCCTTAACTGGTATTGTAATTTAAGAAAAGTTCTCAACCCAACGAAGGATGCTGCTGACTTCCTCGATTGGTTTTGTAATTTGAGATTTGTTCTCACCCAACAAAGGAAATTTTATGTCCTAGAAGTCCCTCCCCTGAAAAGCATGCCAAGGACGCTCCAAGAGCACAAAGAACTGCTTAGAGAAGCACTTCAATGACTCTGTGGACGTTGCTTGCCTGATACTAGCCACAATAGTTCAAGGAGTTGAACAAGAGAATATTGTTGGCTGTAGAGATGGTCACACATCTCAAGGAAACGTTCCAGAATCAGGGGAAAGGGAAGGGCAAAGGAAAGAGGAAAGGAGACGCCGAGTTTGGTGAGACCAAGCCAGCGGCTAAGCCTAACCCACTACCTACCAAGAAGGCAAGGCTTTCAAAGGATGCAATTTGCCATTTGAGAAATTGCAAATTGTATTGGGAAGATAAAAAGAATAAAAGGAGACAAGATCTCTACTTCTGGTATCTTCGTTATAGACGTTCACTTGTCTACTATAACCGCTTGTGTATTAGATACATCATGTGGTTTTCACATTTGATGTGAAGGGTCTTAGAGACAGTAGAAAGCTGAACAGAAGCGAGATGAACCTACGAGTGGGCAATAGAGCAAGGGTTGCTGCTGTTGCTGTGGGAACATACGAGCTTGTTTAGCCCTCTAGGCTTATCTTATTATTATCATGTACCTTCTTTAAAGTTCAAACAATGCTTCTCTTTCTTATTTGATAAGGAAGGTTTTGCATGTGTGTGAACTGAAAAGAATGGTGTTCGATTTATAAAGATGATGTTTATTTACTTATGCGATTTGCAAGATAAACATTGCATCTTGAAATTTGAACGTTGACACGATAACAATATCTATAACATTGATACGAAAAGGATTAAGATTGGCGAATCTAATCCTATATACCTTTGGCATTGTCGTTTAGGCCATATAAACGAGAAACGCCTAGAGGAGCTCCATAGAGATGGACTTCTAAGCTCATTTGATTTTGAATCATATGATGCTTGCGAATCTCGCTTACTTGGAAAAATGACAAAGGTGCTTTTCACTGGCCACAGTGAGAGGGCATCAGACTTATTGGGGATCATACATGGTGATGTATGAGGAACCATGAGTACCCAAACTGAAGGTGGTTACTCTTACTAATTGCTTCAATAGGTTTGACTTGGGCTGCCTATTAAAGCATAAGTCGGAGTCATTTGAAATAGAGATTTCAAAATGAAGTAGAGAACTATCTTGACAAGAAAATCAAAGTTCTTCGATTAGATCGAGAGGACGAGTATTTGAGTAAAGAATTTGTTGATCATTTTAGAAGCTGTGAGATGGTCTCACGACTTGCCCCTTCTGAAACCCCATGGTGATGGTGTTTCCGAGAGGAGGAATCGAACTCTATTTGATATGGTTCGATCTATGATGAGTCAAACCGATCTTCCGCGATCCTTTTGAGGATATGCTTTAGAAGCCACCGCGTTCACACTTAACCGTGTTCCGTCTAAGGCAGTTGAGAAGACACCATATGAGATATGGATGGGAAGAGTCCCATAGTGTCTTATCTCAAATTTGGGGATGTGAAGTTTACGTTAAACAAACGATAAACTATCTCCCAAAACGCGCTTGTAGGGTATCCCAAGGAAACGAGGGGATACTATGTTTACTGCCCATCTGACAACAAAGAGTTTGTAGTCAGAAGTTGATCTTCTTAGAGAAGGATCTTGTTTCCAAAAGAAACAGTGGGAGTAAGGTAGATCTTGAAGAAGTTCAAGATGCACAAAGCGCTTCAGAGGCACAGACGGAAACTAGAGAAGATCCACAAGGTGTTGTGGAAGCTCCTCTAATAACACAAGGACAACGAAGTTCTGATAGAACACGTTTTCAACCACAAAGATGTGGATCTTTGGTGACTGAAAACAAGGATGTGTTGCTCATGGAGCGTGGTGAACCCACCACCTATCAAGAAGCTATCGTGGATCCCAACTCTGAGAAATAGGTTGAAGCCATGAAGGACAACGATATAGTCCATGCATGACAACAAGGTATGGACCTTGGTCGCTTCACCCGAAGTGGGTTTTCAAGGAGAAAACAGACAGGGATGGAAATATCAACGTCTTTAAGGCGAGGCTAGTTGCAAAGGGTTTTACGCAACGTCATGCATTGACTATGACGAAACCTTTTCCCCTGTTGCAATGGCCAAGACCATTAGGATCCTGCTTGCCATAGTCACATATTATGACTATGAGATATGGCAAATGGATGTCAAAACAGCATTCCTTAGAGGAAGGCTGCCCTAGGATTTGTACGTGACACAACCTGAGGGGTTTGTATGTCCAGAGGAACCAGTAAAGGTGTGCAAGCTTTGGAAATCCATTTATGGATTGAAGCGAGCATCACAGAGTTGGAATCATCGTTTTGATGAGGTAGTCAAAGGAGTTTGACTTCTTACAAAACCCTGATGAACCTTGTGTTTACAAGAAGGTTAGTGGGAGCACAATTGTGTTCTTGGTGCTATATGTCAATGACATATTGCTCATTGGAAATAATGTTCCAACCTTAGAGATTGTGAATCTTGGTTGTGAAAATCTTTTTCAATGAAGGACTTAGAAGCTGCCTATATTCTAGGCATTAAGATCTATAGAGATAGATCTTGTAGGCTTCTTGGATCGAGTCAGAGTACTTATTTGGATGAGTTACTGAAGAGGTTCAGTATACAAGACTCCAAGAGGGATTCATGGCGATGAATCAAGGATTGACCCTGAGCAAGAATCAATGTCCCAAGACACTTGATGAGCAAGGAGGCATGAGTGGCATCCCTTATGCTTAGGCAATAGGAACCATCATGCTATGTACTCGACCCGATGTGTCATTTTGCCCTGAGCATGACGAGCTGGTTCCAACGAGACCCTGGTGAGTATCCTTGGACCGCTGTCATAAGCACCCTTGAGTACTTAGGAAGAACTAAGGATGAAATATTGGATTATGGTGGAATAAATGTGTAAGGGGTTACACAAGTGCCCGTTTTCCAAAAGCTACCAAGATAAAATCGCAGTATAGATACGTGTTTCTCCTGAACGATGGCATCGTGAGTTGGAAAAAGTTTCCAAGCAGAGAGGACGATTGTTGATTCTACAACAAAGGGTTGGTCGCGTGGAGACGCAGACCGTAAAACTAGTGTCTGAGGTGTGATTGGTGGTCACCCTGTGGAGACAGGAAGACACCAAATGGGATTGGATCCCCACTGATGTTCCGGCAGTTATATATATATATGCACTCAGATATGATCACCTAGAGATGGTGATATCAAGATATGATAAGGTAGCAGACGAGGATGATGTTGCCGATCCTCTTATGACAATGTTAGGAACAGTAATGTCATACGAGACCCCAGCACAGGTCTTACATGAAGAGTCATGTAATGTCAGATGGAGATTAGACACATTAATGGATGTTCCTAGNCGCTGGGTTTTGGGACTTACTCAGGGAATCGAGAAAGTTAAGGTTTGGATTATGGATGACTTTCCTGTGCCTAATCCAGAACCAAGATATGGTGTGACAATAGGGTCTATGACAAGGTGGTACTAAGGTTAAATCGGTTTTGGTAAAAACGATTACTCACGTGTTTTGGGTAGTCGTGATGGCTTGCTAGAATCCGCTCACGACTTGTAGGTCATGGGGATGACCTGCTTCCAACTTCACGTGGGGCCTGCTGGGTCACACACGAGCAGGATTAGAACACCTTTTATAAGGGACACGAATTAGGGTAATTCGTGGGTCACTCCGGTGGCCTAATTTAAGACACAGAGGAAATGTCTAGGACATTAGGTCTTGTCTTAATTGATTTACAGTTGTGAAGTATTTAAATTTGTTGTACGCTTGTCACGACGCCTTAGACCTGAGGTCATCATTATTCCGGCGTTGCAGTTGTCAGACTTTGGCTTAGTCTAACGTTGCCCTTAGCAGGGTAGCCATAAGGGCTAAGTACGGGTTTGGTTGATTTCCGTGCTGAGAAATGTGGATTGGCCAAAATGGGATTTTGTCCCTCATTAAATGAGAGATATCTAACTGGCGCCCTCGATGAGTCTGTCCAGGAAAATGCGTGGCCACGCTGGGTTTTGGGACTTACTCAGGGAATCGAGAAAGTTAAGGTTTGGATTATGGATGACTTTCCTGTGCCTAATCCAGAACCAAGATATGGTGTGACAATAGGGTCTATGACAAGGTGGTACTAAGGTTAAATCGGTTTTGGTAAAAACGATTACTCACGTGTTTTGGGTAGTCGTGATGGCTTGCTAGAATCCGCTCACGACTTGTAGGTCATGGGGATGACCTGCTTCCAACTTCACGTGGGGCCTGCTGGGTCACACACGAGCAGGATTAGAACACCTTTTATAAGGGACACGAATTAGGGTAATTCGTGGGTCACTCCGGTGGCCTAATTTAAGACACAGAGGAAATGTCTAGGACATTAGGTCTTGTCTTAATTGATTTACAGTTGTGAAGTATTTAAATTTGTTAGACAAATTTAAATATAATAATTGTTAAATGATTAATAGGGATTAATTATTTACAATTTAAATATTAGGGAAAATAATTCAGATAAGTATCCTAAAAGTTAGGAAATTATTGAATTATAAAATTCCCCAATATTGTTGAGAGGGTGGCGCCTCTTATGGTGTTTTTGGATTAATAAAAATGTTTTATTAATTTAATTCATGAATTTGAATTCAAAAGATTTGATGGAGATATCAAAAGATTTGAATTCAAAAGATTTGGTGAGATCTCAAAACAGGATCTTTGGAGAATCATGACTTCCTAACAGTTAGGAAGGTTTTTGATTTATAAAATTCCAAGGATAAATAGGGCAACATGGTGCCATGCTTAGTGAATATTTGGGGAGATTTGATCTCCCAAATTGATTCTCTAAGATTACGATTTGAATTTAAATTTAATATTATGGTAATATTATAATTTGAAATTCAAGTCATGAAGCCATATATTATTATAATTTGGAATTATAATAATGCTCCAAAAAATAATTATAAAACCTAAGGTGCTAGGCGCCTAGGTCTAACCCATGTGGGAGATCATTTGTGATTTTGTCTCACTCCTTGTAGAGAGAGAGAAAAATCGCCACCTCCATAGCTAGAGAGAGAAAATTCGATTTTCCTAAAGAGTTAGTGAAAATTTGAATTGTTCTACCTTTAGGGTTTTGAGAGAAGAAGAACAAAAGGAGTTTTGTTGCTGTCTTCTGCTCTGTTGCGCCACCTAGCCTGAATTCAGAGAAGGAGTTCCTGAGTTCAACAACTGTAGATTCGATCCCTGGTTTCTTTGGAGAAAGAAACAAGAAGGCTAGCACCTTGTGTTCGGGAAACTGTTCGTGTGGATTACCGGTGGAGGAAGGACGTGGAAACGGACTTCTCAGACTCACCTAGTTTAACCATCCGATTGAAAGCTTGAGGTATAACACTTTTTGTATCTGGTTTTAAATTCAACTAGCGGATCTCAGGGTGGGAAATTTGCTGGGGAGCGCAAATTTTTTTTTGTTTTACTTTTGCTTCCGCTGCGTGTTTTTCGCCGGGATTTCCCAACACTTCAGCATCCAATGCAGTTCAGACATTGATTTCTCCATGCCATTCATGTTGAAGTTCAAGACGAACTGGTCATAACTTCTGAGCAGCGAATGCAGGATCAAATCCGTCGCTAGCTCTGGCAAAATGGGAAATCCCAGCCTAGCAAGGTGATCTATGTGCCCCTGCATCTTCAAGATGTGGGCACTCACAGATCCACCTTTTGCCATCTTGCAAGATTAAAGAGCCTTTGAAGTCTCAAACCTCTCTTGCCTTGCATGTACTTGGAACATTTCCTTGAGATGTGTTATCATCTCATATGCCCCTTTGTTCTCCAAGTTCTTCTGAATCTCGGGAACCATGGTAACGAGCATAAGACAGGCAACGTCCACAGAGTCATTCTGATGCTTCTCATAAGCATCCTTCTGAGCTCTTGGAGCATTTGCAGCAAGCTGTTCAGGGATGGGGTTGTTTAGGACGTAGAGCTTTCTCTCCTGGGTGAGAACAATTCTCACATTTCTGTACCAGTCGAGAAAGTTAGTCCCAATAAGTTTGTCCTTCTCAAGGACAGATCGCAGTGACAGTGATGAAACGTTTGTTGCCATTTGATTCTACAATTGAGATATGTAAAGTTTAATTAGCAGGAAAATAAAATATATCCACCATTTTATAAAACCCAGTAAAATTTATTATTAGTGGCTAAGACCCATATTTCACCAAAGTCTACCGTCGCGGAGGGCGATCATGCATCCTTTCGCTATTTAGGTAGGTAACTCTTTACCAATCACATCTCTATGTGACTCTTAGATCTTTATGGGACTGTATCATCATATGACACGACATGTTTATCCCATCTAATGCCTTGAGGCCCAAAACCGTTTTGATAGCCCCATTAAGTCACACAATAAAACTTGTGAATGGCAAGGCCCAAACGACAAGGCCGAAGCCCACCCCCATATCATCAAGGCATCACTTAAACACGTGTCGCGGACGGCGATCACCGCTCTACGATGAACAAGATTTCAACAGGGTGTTTTATTGATGGCATTAAAACTTAAGATTTTCTAAAAGGGTTTGATTTTTGAAAAAGTTCTGTTTTATAGTTTAATTTTAAAACTCCTTTTAAAATTAAACGAGTCATGCCACATGTTTATCACCCCATGTATCACATACATATATAAACATGTGCACGGATCTTGCATCGTATGCAAAATCCCACGCTGGTATCGTATATGTAGTTGTTGCGCCAAAACGGGGTAAATAGAATGTTAAAATCGCGTCCTAAACATACATCTAGCGTCCTAAAAAGAAAAGTAAAATTACAAGAGAGTAAACCCCAGTTACATTGAGGTATAAACTGAAAAGTAAAATTACATCGGATAGAGGGAGACGACACGCAGGCCGTATACACCAAAAACCTTGAGCCATATCCAACACCACACAATTACATATATGAACAATTCATACAATTATGTCAAACACGATATATTTGCAACACATATCAAAAATGATTTTTGTAGGTGTTTAAATTAGGTTGTGCAATTTTAACATGCCTTTTTCTTGAAATTAGGCCCATTATCAATAATTATAAAATTCAGGAATCATATTCCAAAATTTTAATTATTGACCCAAAAATTTTAAAATTCATAATTTTATTAAATTTTTAGTCACCCACATAATATTATAATTAAAACACTTTTAATCATAATTATATGGGAATTTCGACTTTGGCCTATATAATCAAGAAAATTTTTCAAATCAATCCTATATATTTCTTTATGTATCATATACATAAATTTGCACCTTTTCTTGTAGATTCAATTTTAAGAAAAATATTCGGTGGATTTGTCGTAAAACCAAAAACAAGATTGAAACAGGTAAAACACGCCAAGCATACATCACGTGTACACAAAATATGATTTTAAATCCAGGACTAGCGTGGCTCTGATACCACTGTTGGGAAATCCTGGGGAAAACACGCAGCGAAAGCAAAAGTTTAAACAAAAAAAAACTTGCGCTCCCCAGGAATTTCCAACCCTGAGATCCGCTAGTTGAATTTAAACCAGATACGAAAAGTGTTATACCTCAAGCTTTCAATCGGCTGGTTAAACTTGGTGAGTCTGAGAAGTCCGTTTCCACGTCCTTCCTCTACCGGTAATCCACACGAACAGTTTCTCGAACACAAGGTGCTAGCCTTCTTGTTTCTTTCTCCAAAGAAACCAGGGATTGAATCTACAGTTGTTGAACTCAGGAACTCCTTCTCTGAATTCAGGCTAGGTGGCGCAACAATGGCGAGGTAAATTAATGGTTTTCACATTATTAGCATGTTTACTATGATTACGTCCATGATTAATTATAAGATAATTAATCTAAATCTGTCCCTGATCGATTGTTTTCGTGGGAGCGAAAATGAACTAAGATCAGCATGACCTCAGTGCATAGAGATGCACGCACTAGATGCTGGAATGAGAGTCATGGTGCAATTACGTAAGGGGTTACGAGTTGCTGGACTGACCCGGAGAGTCCTGCATGGGTTTAGTCATCAGCTTGCCTCTCTTGTACGCCTATCACGACGCCTTAGACCTGAGGTCATCATTATTCCGGCGTTGCAGTTGTCAGACTTTGGCTTAGTCTAACGTTGCCCGTTACAGGGTAGCCATAAGGGCTAAGTACGAGTTTGGTTGATTGCCGTGCTGAGGAATGTGGACTGACCAAAGTTGGGATTTTGTTCCCCATCAATTTGGGAGATATCTTACTGGCGCCCTCGATGAGTCTGTCCAGGAAAATGCATGGCCATGCTAGATATTGGGACTTACTCAAGGAGATCGAGAAAGTAAAGGTTTGGATCATGGATGACTTTCCCGTGCCTGATCCATGACCAAGATATCGCAGAACAATAGGGTCGGTGCCTAGGAGGTACGAAGGTTAAAATCGGTTCTGGTAACGATCGATCAACTCACGTGTTTTGGGTAGTCGCGATGGCTTGCTAGAGTCCGCTCACGACTTGTAGGACATAGGGATGACCTATTGCCAACTTCACGTGGGGCCTACTGGGTCACACACGAGCAAGATTAGAACACAACTTATAAGGGACACGAAGGTAATTCGTGGGTCACTCCGTGGCCTAATTTAAGACACAGAGGAAATGTCTGGGACATTATGTCTTGTCTTAAATTTTCTACAGTTTAAATAATTGTTAAATAATTAATGGAGATTAATTATTTGCAATTTAAATATTAGGAATAATAAATTAAATAATTCCTAAAAGTTAGGAGATTATTGATTTATAAAATTCCCTAATATTTTGCTTGAGGGTGGCGCCTCAATTTTAGGTGATTTAATTAATAAAAATGTTTTATTAATTTAAGTCTGGATTTGAATTTGAATTTGAGATTCTAGATTTGAATTAAGATATTGGGGTAATATTTTAATTCAATAATGAATTTAAATTCAGAATTCAAATTTTGAATTAAAGATATTATTGTAATATTTTAATTCAAAAACCATGGGATAAAATAAGTTGGTTATGACTTCCTAATTTTAGGAGTTATTTTTGATTTATAAAATTCCCAATAAATGGAACTAATAGGCGCCTAATCTCATGTGGGTCCCTTTGGAAGATTTGATCTTCAAATTGATTCTATGAGATAGGGATTTGAATTTGAATTAAAATATTATGGTAATATTTTAATTAGATATTCAAGTCTTAAAGATATGATATTATCAGAATATCATGATTTTATATTTATAAAATTGCTACAATTTTAGAAATATAAAGGCTAAAGTCGGCTAGCCCAAGAGAAAAGAGTTATGTCATGCACATTGTGAAACCCTAGCTCACCAAAAGAGAGAAGTCGATTTTCCTCCTTGTTGAGAGAGAATTTTCGCCACCCACCTTCCTAGAGAGAGAAGTCGATTTTCCTCCAAGTGTTAGAGAGAGAAATCGAAAGTTGTGGGTTCTAGGGTTCTTGAGTGAAGAAGAACAAAAGGGGTTTTGTTGATGTCTTACACTCAGTATTGCGCCACCTTGCCTAGAGTTCAGAGAAGGAGTTCCTGAATTCACAAACTGTAGATTGGATCCCGAGTCTCTTTGGAGAAAGAGGCGTGGAGGCTAGCACCTCGTGTTC
>QANZ01009271.1:0-32086 GCA_003254925.1 Chamaecrista fasciculata
TTTGAAACTTTTCATATCTTAAGTTGTAGAATCAATGGCAACAATTAATAGTTTATCACTATCACTGCGATCTGTCCTTGAGAAGGACAAGTTGTCTAGGACAAAAATTCCTTAACTGGTATTGTAATTTGAGAAGTGTTCTCAACCCAACGAAGGAAGCTGCTGACTTCCTAGATTGGTTTTGTAATTAGAGATTTGTTCTCACCCAACAAAGAAAATTTTATGTCCTAGAAGTCCCTCCCCTGAAGAGCATGCCAAGGACACTCCAATAGCATAGAGAATTGCTTAGAGAAGCACTTCAATGACTCTGTGGATGTCGCTTGCCTGATGCTAGCCACAATAGTTCAAGGAGTTGAACAAGGGAATATTGTCGGCTGTTGAGATGGTCAGACATCTCAAGGAAACGTTCCAGAATCAGGGGAAAGGGAAGGGAAAAGGAAAGAGGAAAGGAGACGCCGAGTTTGGTGAGACCAAGCCAGCGGCTGAGTCTGACCCACTACCTACCAAGAGGGCAAGGCTTTCAAAGGATGCAATTTGCCATTTGAGAAATGCAAATTGTATTGGGAAGATCAAATAAATAAAAGGAGAGATAAGATCTCTACTTCTGGTATCTTCGTTATAGACGTTTACTTGTCTACTATAACCGCTTGTGTATTAGATACAGCATGTGGTTTTCACATCTGATGTGAAGGGTCTTAGAGACAGTAGAAAGCTGAACAGAAGCGAGATGGACCTACGAGTGGGCAATAGAGCAAGGGTTGCTGCTGTTGCTGTAGGAACATGCGAGCTTGTTTTGCCCTCTGGGCTTTACTCATTGTTATCATGTACCTTCTTTAAAGTTCAAACAATGCTTCTCTTTCTTATTTGATAAGAAAGTTTTCGCATGTGTTAACTGAAAGGAATGGTGTTCGATTTATAAAGATGATGTTTATTTGCTTATGCGATTTGCAAGATAAACATTGCATCTTGAAATCTGGACGTTAACACGATAACAATAATCTATAACACTGATACAAAAGGGATTAAGATTGGAGAATCTAATCCTACATACCTTTGGCATTGTTTTTAGGCCATATAAACGAGAAACGCCTAGAGAAGCTCCATAGAAATGGACTTCTAAGATCATTTGATTTTGAATCATATGATGCTTGCGAATCTTGCTTACTTGGAAAAATGACAAAGGCACCTTTCACTGGCCACAGTGAGAGGGCATCGAACTTATTGGGATCATACATGGTGATGTATGTGGACCCATGAGTACCCAAGCTGAAGGTGGTTACTCTTACTAGCTGCTTCAATAGGTTTGACTTGGGCTACCTACTAAAGCAGGTCGGAGTCTTTTGAAATAGAGATTTCAAAATGAAGTAGGGAACTATCTTGACAAGAAAATCAAAGTTCTTCGATCAGATCGAGAGGACAAGTATTTGAGTCAAGAGTTTGTTGATCATTTTAGAAGCCGTGAGATGGTCTCACGACTTACCCCTTCTGAAACCCCATAGGGATGGTGTTTCCGAGAGGAGGAATCGAACTCTATTTGATATGGTTCGATCTATGATGAGTCAAACTGATCTTCCGCGATCCTTTTAAGGATATGTTTTGGAAGCTGCCGTGTTCACACTAAACCGTGTTCCGTCCAAGGCAGTTGAGAAGACACCATATGAGATATGGATGGGAGAGTCCCATAGTGTCTTATCTCAAAATTTGGGGTGTGAAGTTTACGTTAAGCAAACGATAAACTATCTCCCAAAAGGTGCTTGTAGGGTACCCCAAGGAAACGAGGGGATACCATGTTTACTACCCGTCTGGCAACAAAGTGTTTGTAGTCAGAAGTCGATTCCTTCTTAGAGAAGAATCTTGTTTCCAAAAGAAACAGTGGGAGTAAGGTAGATCTTGAAGGAGTTCAAGATCCACAAAGCACTTCAGAGGCACAGACGGAAACTGGAGAAGAACCACAAGGTGTTGTGGAAGCTACTCCGATGACACAAGGACCACGAAGGTCTGATAGGACACGTTTCTAGCCAGAGAGATGGGGATCTCTCGTGACTGAAAACAGGGATGTGTTGCTCACAAAGCATGGTGTGCTCACCACCTATCAAGAGGCCATCGTAGATCCCAACTCAAAAATGGGTTGAAGCCATGAAGGCTAAAGATGCAGTCCATGTATAACAACAAGGTTGGACCTTGGTTGATGCACCTAAAGGGGGTAAAACCCGTAGGGTGTAGGTGGGTTTTCAAGGAGAAAACCGACATGGATGGCAACGTCAACGTCTTCAAGGCGAGGCTAGTTGCAAGAGGGTTTTATGCAACGTCATGGTATTGACTATGACGAAACCTTTTCCCCTGTCGCAATGGCCAAGACCATTTGGATCCTGCTTGCCATAGTCGCATATTATGACTATGAGATATGGCAAATGGACGTCAAAACAGCCTGGAAGGATGCCCGAGGATGTGTGCGACACAACCTGAGGGGTTTGAATGTCCTGAGGAACCAGTAAAGGTGTGCAAGCTTTGGAAATCCATTTATGGATTGAAGCGAGCATCACGGAGTTGGAATCATCATTTTGATGAAGTAGTCAAAGGAGTTTGACTTCTTACAAAACCCTGATGAACCTTGTGTTTACAAGAAGGTTAGTGGGAGCACGATTGTGTTCTTGGTGCTATATGTCAATGACATATTGCGCATTGGAAATAATTTTACAACCATAAAGATTGTGAATCTTGGTTGTGAAAATTGTTTTCAATGAAGGACTGAGAAGCTGCCTATATTCTAGGCATTAAGATCTATAGAGATAGATCTTGTAGGCTTCTTAGATTGAGTCTGAGTACATGCTTGGATGAGATACTGAAGGGGTTCAGTATGCAAGACTCCAAGAGGGATTCATGGTGATGAATCAAGGAAAGACCCTGAGCAAGGAACAGTGTCCCAAGACACTTGTTGAGCGAGGGCACATGAGTGGCATCCCTTATGCTTCGGCAATAGGATCCGTCATGCTATGTACTCGACCCGATGTGTCATTTGCCCTGAGCGTGACAAGTCGGTTCCAACAAGACCCTGTTGAGTATCATTGGACCGCTGTCATAAGCATCCTTAAGTACTTAGGAAGAACTAAGGATGAAATCTTGGATTATGGTGGAATTATTGTGTAAGGGGTTACACAGGTGCCCGTTTTCCAAAACCTACCAAGATAAAATCGCAGTATAGATACGTGTTTCTCCTGAACTGATGGCATCGTGAGTTGGAAAGAGTTTCCAAGCAGAGAGCACAATCTCCAAAAGGGTTGGTCGCGTAGAGACGCAGACCGTAAAACTAATGTCTGAGCTGTGATTGGTGGTCACCCTGTGGAGACAGGAAGACACCAAATGGGAATGGATCCCCACTGATTTTCCGACAGTGATATATGTATGCACATATATACACTCAGACATGATCACCTAGAGATGGTGATATCAAGATATGATAAGGTAGCAGACAAGGATGATGTTGTCGATCCTCCTATGACAAGGTCATACGAGAATCCCAGCACAGGTCTTACATGAAGAGTCATGTAATGTCAAAATGGAGATTAGACACATTAATGGATGTTCCTAGTGTAGGAACAGTTTGATTTATGATTGTACCTAGTGCAAGTGGGAGTCTGTTGGAGATTGTGCCCTAGGGCCAATCATTTTATAGATATGTTGTGAACATATCAATTAATTTATGGAGATAAATTAATGGTTATCATATTATTAGTATGTTTACTATGATAACAGTCCGTGATTAATTATGAGATAATTAATCTAAGGTCAAAGTGCACTTTTGGTCCCATAACTTTTACTCAGGTTTCCGTTTGGTCCCATTACTTTTTTTGTTGCACTTTTGGTCCCATATCTTTGCAAAAAGTTGCAGATTTGGTCCCGTATCACTTTTGGTCCCATATCTTTTGGTCATGTTGCAGAATTGGTCCCATATCTTTGCAAAAAGTTTCAACGCCAGTCCCACTTGATCCAAATATATGAGACCAATTTTGCACCTGACCCAAAGATATGGGACCGACTCTGCAACTTAACTAAAAAATATAGGACCAATTATGTAACATGAACCAAAGATATGGGACCAAAAATGTAACACAGGACCAAATCTGCAACTTGAGTAAAAGATATGGGACCAAAAGTGCAACAAAAAAAGTTATGGGACCAAATTGAAACCTTAGCCAAAGTTATGGGACTAAAAGTGCACTTACACCTTAATCTAAATTTGTCCCTGGTCGCTCATTCAAGTGGGAACTTGAAATGAACTAAGACCGGCGTGACCTCGGTGCATAGGGATGCACGCACTAGATGCTGGAACGAGAGTCATGGTGCAATTACGTAAGGGGTTACGAGTTGCTGGACTGACCCGGAGAGTCCTGCATGGGTTTAGTCATCAGCTTGCCTCTCTTGTACGCCTGCCACAACGCCTTAGACCTGAGGTCATCATTATTCCGGCGTTGCAGTTGTCAGACTTTGGCTTAGTCTAACGTTGCCCATAGCAGGGTAGCCATAAGGGCTAAGTACGGGTTTGGTTGATTGCCGTCCTGAGGAATGTGGACTGACTAAAATTGGGATTTTGTTCCCCATTAAATTGGGAGATATCTTACTGGCGCCCTCGATGAGTCTGTCCAGGAAAAGAGTGGTTACTCAGTATATTGGGACTTACTCAAGAAGATCGAGAAAGTAAAGGTTTGGATCATGGATGACTTTCCCGTGCCTGATCCATAACCAAGATATCGGAGAACAATAGGGTCGGTGCCATGGAGGTACTAAGGTTAAATCGGTTTTGGTGATTTAACAATTATTTTTTGTTTAGTTTTTTTCTCAAACTATGCAATTAGTTTCATTGTCGTCCTCAGACTATTTTTTGTTCTATATTCGTGTCCAAAATTATTCGATGATTATACACTCTGGATAATGGAAAATAATTTTTTTTGTTGGAAAAAGATATGTCTATTGTTTTTTTGGTTTGAATCATGGGTAGCTAGAAAATTGTAATGTAATGTCTTAATATTTTAATTCATAAACATTGGGATAAAATAAGTTGGATATGACTTCCTAAGAGTTAGGAGTTATTTTTGATTTATAAAATTCCCAATAATTAAGGGAGATAGGCGCCTAGCTCATGGGTCCCATTGGAAGATTTGATCTTCAAATTTTGATTCTGAGTTGGTTATTTGAATTTGAATTAAGATATTCTAGGAATATTTTAATTAGATATTCAAAGCCTAAAATATGATATTATAAGAATATCATAGATTTTATATTTATAAAATTAGTGTAATTTTAGTATATATAAAGTCTGCAAAGTCGCCTAGCTCCCACACTTGGTCATGACATGCACACATGAAACCCTAATTCATTTAGCAATTCATCTTCCTCCTTGTTGAGAGAGAGAGAAATTTGCCTTCCTCCTTGTAGAGAGAGAAGTTCGACTTTTCTCCTAAAAGTTAGAGAGAGAAAGTCGATTTAGGGTTTTGGGAGAAGAAGAACAAAAGGAGTTTTGTTGCTATATCCTCCATTGTTGCGCCACCTTGCCTGGAATTCAGAGAAGGAGTTCCTGAGTTCAAAAGCTGTAGATTCAATCCCGAGTCTCTTTGGAGAAAGAGGCGTGGAGGCTAGCACCTCGTGTTCGGGAAACTGTTCGTGTGGATCACCGGTAGAGGAAGGACGTGGAAACGGACTTCTAGACTCACCAAGTATCACCAATCGATTGAAAGCTTGAGGTATAACACTTTTCGTATCTGGTTTTAAATTCAACTAGCGGATCTCAGGGTTGGATTTTCCTGGGGAGCACAAGTTTTTTTTTGTTATACGTTTTGCTTCCGCTGCGTGTTTTCCACGGATTTCCCAACAGAGGTTGTGTGTGAGATCAAGAACCACATTCTTGATCAAAAGGCGCCATCTTATCTTGGAGTTTGAGAAGTGTTCTTGAACCCAAGAACACCGTAGATAAGGCTCCCGGTTTGCTTGGAGAAGTGAACGTGGCTAGCACCTAGGCATCTACCAAACTGTTCGTGTGGATCACCGGTGGAGGGAGCACACTCGGAGTGGACTCCTCACATTCGTAAACGCAAAGAACAGCCATCGATTTGGGTAAATTCTTGACCTTACATCGATACAAATCCATATAGCGGATCTATTGGGAAAGAAATCGCTATGTATGGTTTAAATTTTTGTTTTATACACGTTTCCGCTGCTTTATATGCATGGCGATTTCCCAACAATTACGTCCATGATTAATTATAAGATAATTAATCTAAATCTGTCCCTGAACGATTGTTTTCGTGGGAGCGAAAATGAACTAAGATCAGCATGACCTCAGTGCATAGGGATGCACGCACTAGATGCTGGAATGAGAGTCATGGTGCTATTACGTAATGGGTTACGAATTGCTGGACTGACCCGGAGAGTCCTGCATGGGTTTAGTCATCAGCTTGCCTCTCTTGTACGCCTGTCACGACACCTTAGACCTGAGGTCATCATTATTCCGGCGTTGCAGTTGTCAGACTTTGGCTTAGTCTAACGTTGCCCGTAGCAGGGTAGCCATAAGGGATAAGTACGGTTCTGGTTGATTGTCGTGTTGAGGAATGTGGACTGACCAAAATTGGGATTTTGTTCCCCATTAAATTGGGAGATATCTTACTGGGGCCCTCGATGAGTCTGTCCAAGGAAAGAGTGGCCACTCAGTATATTGGGACTTACTCAAGAAGGTCGAGAAAGTAAAGGTTTGGATCATGGATGACTTTCCTGTGTCTGATCCATAACCAAGATATCGCAGAACAATAGGGTCGGTGCCTAGGAGGTACGAAGGTTAAAATCAGTTTTGGTAACAACCGATCACTCACGTGTTTTGGGTAGTCGCGATGGCTTGCTAGAGTCCGCTCACGACTTGGAGGACATAGGGATGACCTACTGCCAACTTCACGTGGGGCCTGCCGGGTCACACACGAACAGGATTAGAACACACTTTATAAGGGACACGAATTAGGGTAATTCGTGGGTCACTCCGTGGCCTAATTTAAGACAGAGAGGAAATGTCTGGGACATTATGTCTTGTCTTAAATTTTCTACAGTTTAAATAATTGTTAATGATTAATAGAGATTAATTATTTACAATTTAAATATTAGGAATAATAAATCAAATAATTCCTAAAAGTTAGGAGATTATTGATTTATAAAATTCCCTAATATTATGCTAGAGGGTGGCGCCTCATTTAAGGTGATTTAATTAATAAAATTATTTTATTAATTTAAGTCATGAGTTTGAATTTGAATTTGAAGTTCAAGATTTGAATTAAGATATTGGGGTAATATTTTAATTTAATAAAGAATTCAAAATTTGAATTAAAGATATTATGGTAATATTTTAATTCAAAAACATTGGGATAAAATAATTTGGTTATGACTTCCTAATTTTAGGAGTTATTTTTTATTTATAAAATTCCAATAAAATAAGGAGTAATAGGCGCCTATCTCATGTGGGTCCCATTGGAAGATTTGATCTTCAATTTGATTCTATGAGATAGGGATTTGAATTTGAATTAAAATATTATGGTAATATTTTAATTAGATATTCAAGTCTTAAAGATATGATATTATTGTAATATCATGATTTTATATTTATAAAATTACCATAATTTTGGTAATTATAAGCTAAAAGTCGCCTAACTCAATTGATTCATGCACATTTGTGAAAAACCCTAAGTTTGCTAAGGAAAGTCGACTTTCCTCCTTGTTGAGAGAGAAATTTTGCCACCCACCTTCCTAGAGAGAGAAGTCGATTTTCTTCTAAGTAGTTAGGAGAGAAATCGTTGTTGTGGGTTCCTAGGGTTTTTCAGAGGAGAAGAACAAAAGGTGTTTTGTTGCTGTCTTCTGCTTTGAAGCGCCATCTAACCTGAGTTCAGAGAAGGAGTCCTGAATTCATCAACTGTAGATTCAATCCCGAGTTTCTTTGGAGAAAGAAGCAAGGAGGCTAGCACCTCGTGCTCGGGAAACTGTTCGTGTGGATCACCGGTGGAGGAAGGACGTGGAGACGGACTTCTAGACTCGCCAAGTATCACCAATCCGATTGAAAGCTTGAGGTATAACATTTTATATCTGGTTTTAAATTCAACTAGCGGATCTCAGGGTGGGTTTCTCCTGGGGAGCGCAAGTTTTTTTTATTTAAGTTCTTCCGCTGCGTGAATTCTCCGGCAATTCCCAACAGACACCATATGAGATATGGATGGGAGGAGTCCCATAGTGTCTTATCTCAAAATTTGGGGATGTGAAGTTTACGTTAAGCAAACGATAAACTATTTCCCAAAAGGTGCTTGTAGGGTACCCCAAGGAAACAAGGGGGTACTATGTTTACTGCCCATCTGACAACAAAGTGTTTGTAGTCAGAAGTTGATCTTCTTAGAGAAGGATCTTGTTTCCAAAAGAAACAGTGGGAGTAAGGTAGATCTTGAAGGAGTTCAAGATGCACAAAGCACTTCAGAGGCGCAGACGGAAACTGGAGAAGAACCACAAGGTGTTGTGGAAGCTCCTCCAATGACACAAGGACCACGAAGGTCTGATAGGACAGGTTTTCAGCCACAGAGATGGGGATTTCTCGTGACTGAAAACAGGGATGTGTTGCTCACGGAGCATGGTGTGCTCACCACCTAGGAAATGGGTTAAAGCCATGAAGGCTGAGATGCAGTCCATGTATAACAACGAGGTTAGACCTTGGTTGATGCACCTGAAGGGGTAAAACCTGTAGGGTGCAAGTGGGTTTTCAAGCAGAAAACCGACATGGATGGCAACATTAATGTCTTCAAGGCTAGGCTAGTTGCAAAGGGTTTTATGCAACTTCATTGTATTGACTATGACGAAACCTTTTCCCCTGTTGCAATGACCAAGACCATTAGGATCTTGCTTGCCATAGTCGCATATTATGACTATGAGATATGGCAAATGGATGTCAAAGTAGCATGGAAGGCTGCCTGAGGATATGTGCGACACTGTTGGGAATTCGAGGCGCCTAACGCAGCGGAAGCAAATATAAAATTAAAAAAAAAAAAACACGCCAGGTCCTAAAAATTTCCTCACTTGGAACCTAGGGTTTTGAAGGAGGCGATTTTATCTCTCTCAACAAGGAGGATGAAAATTGCACAAATGAATTCTCACTCATGTTTTTGGCACTAGCCCTAGGCGCCTAGCCCTAGGCTATCTATATATATAATTATATTTAGAGCATTAATATAATTCTAAATTATAATAATATGGCTTCATGAATTGAATTTCAAATTATAATATTACCATAATATTAATATTTAAATTCAAATCGTAATGTTAGAGAATCAATTTGAGAGATCAAATCTCCCCAAAAGATTTACTAAGATGGCGCCATGTGCTCTAATATTATCTTTGGAATTTTATAAATCAAAAACCTTCCTAACTCTTAGGAAGTCATGATTCTCGAAAGATCCTGATTTGAGATCTCATCAAATCTTTTGAATTCAAATTCATGACTTAAATTAATAAAACAATTTTATTAATTTAAATTGCTAAAAGAGGCGCTACCCTCAAGCCAATCTTAGGGAATTTTATAATTCGTAAATTCCTAACTCTTAGGAACCTTATCTGAATTATTTTTCCTTAATATTTTAATTGTAAATAATTAATCCCCATTAATCATTTACCAATTATTATATTTAAATTTGTCCCACAAATTTAAATACTTCACATCTGTAGATCAATTAAGACAAGACCTAATGTCCCAGACATTTCGTCTGTCTTAAATCGTGCCACCGCAGTGACCCACGAATTAACCCTAATTTGTGTCCCTTTTAAAACGGTGTCCTGTTCCTGCTCGTGTGTGACCCAGCAGGCCCCACGTGAAGTTGGCAGCAAGTCATCTCCATGACCAACAAGTCGTGAGCGGACTCTAGCAAGCCATCACGACTACCCAAAACACGTGAGTTATCCTTTTTACCAAAACCGACTTAACCTTAGTACCACCTTGTCAAAGACCCTATTTTCACACGATATCTTGGTCATGGATCCTATAGGAAAGTCATCCATAATCCAAACCTCAACTTTCTCGATTCCCTGAGTAAGTCCCATACCCAAGCGTGGCCACGCATTTTCCTGGACAGACTCATCGAGGGCGCCAGTTAGATATCTCTCATTTAACGAGGGACAAAATCCCATTTTGGCCAATCCACATTCCTCAGCACGGCAATCAACCAAACCCGTACTTAGCCCTTATGACTACCCTATTACGGGCAACGTTAGACTAAGCCAAAGTCTGACAACTGCAACGCCGGAATAATGATGACCTCAGGTCTAAGGTGTCGTGACAGGCGTACAGGAGAGGCAAGCTTATGACTAAACCCATGCAGGACTCTCCGGGTCATGTCCTGCAACTCGTAACCCCCTTACGTAATTGCACCATGACTCTCGTACCAACATCTAGTGCATGCATCTCTATGCACCGAGGTTATGCTGGTCTTAGTTCATTTCAAGTTCCCACTTGAATGAGCGACCAGGGACGATTTAGATTAATTATCTCATAATTAATCACAGACTGTTATCATAGTAAACATGCTAATAATATGATAACCATTAATTTATCTCCATAAATTAATTGATATGTTCACAACATATCTATAAAATGATTGGCCCTAGGGCACAATCTCCAACAGACACAACCTGAGGGGTTTGTATGTCCAGAGGAACCAGTAAAGGCGTGCAAGCTTTGGAAATCCATTTATGGATTGAAGCGAGCATCACGGAGTTGGAATCATCATTTTGATGAGGTAGTCAAAGAGTTTGGCTCCTTACAAAATGCTGACGAGCCTTGTGTTTACAAGGTTAGTGGGAGCACGATTGTGTTCTTGGTGCTATATGTCAATGACATATTGCTCATTGAAAATAATGTTCCAACCTTAGAGATTGTGAATCTTGGTTTGGAAATCTTTTCAATGAAGGACATAGAAGCTGCCTATATTCTAGGCATTAAGATCTATAGAGATAGATCTGGTAGGCTTCTTGGATTGAGTCAGAGTACGGACTTGGATGAGGTACTGAAGGGGTTCAGTATGAAAGACTCCAAGAGGGATTCATGTCAATGAATCAAGGATTGACCCTATGCAAGAAACAGTGTCCCAAGACACTTGATGACCGAGGGCGCCTGAGTGGCATCCCTTATGCTTCGGCAATAGGATCCATCATGCAGTGTACTCGACCCGATGTGTCGTTTGCCCTAAGCGTGACAAGCCGGTTCCAACGAGACCCTGGTGAGTATCATTGGACCGCTGTCATAAGCATCCTTGAGTACTTAGGAAGAACTAAGGGGTTACACAACTGCCCGTTTTCCAAAACCTACCAAGATAAATCGGAGTATGGATACATGTTTCTCCTGAAAGGTAGCATCGTGAGTTGGAAAGAGTTCTAAGCGGAGCACGATTGCTGATTCTACAACAAAAGGGTTGGTCGCGTGGAGACGCAGACCGTAAAACTAGTGTCTGTGGTGTGATTGGTGGTCACCCTGTGGAGACAGGAAGACACCAAATGGGATTGGATCCCCACTGATGTTCCGACAGTGATATATATATATACACTCAGACATGATCACCTAGAGATAGTGATAACAAGATATGTAAGGTAGCAGACGAGGATGATATTGCTGATCCTCTTATGACAATGTTAGGAACAGTAATGTCATATGAGATCCCTAGCACAGGTCTTACATGAAGCGTCATGTAATGTCAGATGGAGATTAGACACATTAATGGATGTTCCTAGTGTAGGAACAGTTTGATTAATGATTGTACCTAGTGCAAGTGGGAGTCTGTTGGAGATTGTGCCCTAGGGCCAATCATTTTATAAATATGTTGTGAACATATTGATTAATTTATGGAGATAAATTAATGGTTATCATATTATTAGCATGTTTACTATGATAACAGTCCGTGATTAATTATGAGATAATTAATCTAAACTGTCCCTGGTCGCTCATTCATGTGGGAACTTGGAATGAACTAAGACCAGCATGACCTCGGTGCATAGAGATGCAAGCACTAGATGCTGGTACGAGAGTCATGGTGCAATTACGTAAGGGGTTACGAGTTGCTGGACTGACCCGGAGAGTCCTGCATGGGTTTAGTCATCAGCTTGCCTCTCCTGTACACCTGTCACGACGCCTTAGACCTGAGGTCATCATTATTCTGGCGTTGCAGTTGTCAGACGTTGGCTTAGTCTAACGTTGCCCGTAACAGGGTAGCCATAAGGGCTAAGTACAGGTTTGGTTGATTGCCGTGCTGAGGAATGTGGATTGGCCAAAATGGGATTTTGTCCCTCGTTAAATGAGAGTTATCTAACTGGCGCCCTCGATGAGTCTGTCTAGGAAAATGCGTGGCCACGTTGGGATTTGGGACTTACTCAGGAAATCGAGAAAGTTGAGGTTTGGATTATGGATGACTTTCCTGTGCCTAATCCATGACCAAGAAATCGTGTGACAATAAGGTAATAAGGTTAAGTCGGTTTTGGTAAAAACGATAACTCACGTGTTTTGGGTAGTCGTGATGGCTTGCTAGAGTCCGCTCACGACTTGTAGGTCATGGGGATGACTTGCTGCCAACTTCACGTGGGGCCTGCTGGGTCACACACGAGCAGGAACAGGACACCGTTTAAAAGGGACACGAATTAGGGTTAATTCGTGGGTCACTCCGGTGGCACAATTTAAGACAGCAAAAATGTCTGGGACATTAAGTCTTGTCTTAATTGATCTACAGTTGTGAAGTATTTAACTTTGTGAAACAAATTTAAATATAATAATTGTTAAATGATTAATGGGGATTAATTATTTACAATTAAAATATTAAGGAAAAATAATTCAGATAAGGTTCCTAAGAGTTAGGAAATTATTGAATTACAAAATTCCCTAATATTGGAGCATGAGGGTGGCGCCTCTTTTATGATTTTAGATTAATAAAATTGTTTTATTAATTTAATTCATGAATTTGAATTCAAAAGATTTGATGGAGATATCAAAATATTTGAATTCAAATAGATTTGATAAGATCTCAAATCATGATCTTTGGAGAATCATGACTTCCTAAGAGTTAGGAAGGTTTCTGATTTATAAAATTCCAAAGAATTTTCGAGGCATATGGCGCCTTCTTAGGTGGGTCCCATGGGAAGATTTGATCTTCCAATTGATTCCCTAAGATTATGATTTGAATTTAAATTAAATATTATGGTAATATTATAATTTGAAATTCAATTCATGAAGCCATATTATTATAATTTAGAATTATAATAATGCTCTAAATATAATTATATATATATATAAACCTAAGGTGCTAGGCGCCTATGGGCATAAGAGTGAGAATTCATTTGTGCAATATTTCATCCTCCTTGTTGAGAGAGATAGAAAGTCGCCACCTTCAAAACCCTAGCTTCCAAGTGAGGAAATTTTTGGTTCTCAAGAGTTGAGAGGGAAAAATCGAGTTTGCCTAAGGAGTTAGGAAATTCGATTTGAGGTTACCAAAAATTAGGGTTTGTGTGAGCAGGAAAGACAAGAAGGAGTTCTTGTGGGGAATTCTCCGTTGCGCCACTTTTGGATTTTGAATCAAGAAGGAGTTCTTGAGTTCAAAGACACTGTAGATTGGTCCCTGGTTCTTTTGGAGAAAAGAACTGAAGGCTAGCACCTTGGTGCCCGAAGAAACTGTTCGTGTGGATTACTGGCAGAGGGAGAACTCTGGGAATGGGCTCCTTGGACACGCCTTGTTCAACAAACCGATTGAAACTCGTGAGGTATACCACTATCTTAAAAGTTTTAAATTCTACTAGCGGATCCGTTCGGGAATTTTAGGACCTGGCGTGTTTTATTTTAATTTTATATTTGCTTCCGCTGCGTTAGGCGCCTAGAATTCCCAACAACATATAATTCGCACCTTTTTCTGTAGATTGAAATTTTAAGAAAAACGTTCGGTGGATTTTTGTAAAACCAAAAAAGGTGATTGAAAGCGGTAAACATACATACCATACATCACATGTACACATAATCAGTTTTATGTCCTAGAACTAACCTGGCTCTGATACCACTGTTGGGAATCCTAGGCGCCAAACGCAGCGGAAGCAGAAATATAAAAATAAAATTAAAGCGCCTAGTCCTAGAATTCCCGAGCGGATCCGCTAGCAGAATTTCAAACTTTTAGATAGTGGTATACCTCACGAGTTTCAATCGATTGGTTGTACAAGGCGTGTGCAAGGAGTCCACTCTCAGCGTTCTCCCTCTGCCGGTAATCCACACGAACAGTTTCTTGGGCACCAAGGTGCTAGCCTTCCATTCTTTTCTCCAAAAGAACCTGGGACCAATCTACAGTGTATGAACTCAAGAACTCCTTCTTGATTCAGCAACAAGGTGGCGCACAGAAGGAAACCCCCACAAGAACTCCTTCTTGATTTTCCTTCTTTAACAAAACCTAGCTCTAGAGCTTGACAAATTTTCTCTAACAGCTTAGGAAAATTCGACTCTTTCTCTCTCTAACACCTTAGGAGCGATTTTCACTCTCTCTCTACCAGGAGGAAGAAAATTCACAAAGTGAGCTAGGGTTAGACTTGGGGGGCAAGTCGACTTGCTCCCCTATATATAAATATAATATTTGGTGATTTTAATATTCCTAAAATCATGATATTCTGATAATATTATAATTATAGGACTTGAATTTACAATTAAAATATTACCTTAATATTTCAATTTAAATTCAAAATGCAATCTCTGAGAATCAAAAGGAAGATCAAATCTTCCCATGGGACCCACAAGAGCAATGCGCCATCTCCCCTCTATTTATCTTGGAATTTTATAAATAAAAAACATTCCTAACTCTTAGGAATTCATGATTCTCCAAAGATACTGAGTTGATATCTCACCAAATCTATTTGATTCAAATCTTTTGATATCTCCATCAAATCTTTTAAATTCAAACTTATTATTTAAATTAATAAAAAAATTTTATTAATCCAAATATACTAAATGAGGCGCCACCCTCATATTAATATTGGGGAATTTTATAAATCAATAATTTCCTAACTTTTAGAAATCTTATCTGATTTATTTTTCCCTAATATTTTAATTGTAAATAATTAATCCCTATTAATCATTTAACAATTATTATATTTAAACTTGTCCCCAAATTTAAATATTTCACAACTGTGGATTAATTAAGACAAGACTTAATGTCCCAGACATTTTGTTGTGTCTTAAATTGTGCCACCAGAGTGACCCACGAATTAACCCTAATTCGTCTCCCTTTAAGTGGTGTCCTGATCCTGCTCATGTGTGACCCAGCAGGCCCCACGTGAAGTTGGCAGCAAGCCATCTCTATGACCTACAATTCGTGAGCGGACTCTAGCAAGCCATCACGACTACCCAAAACACGTGAGTCATCGTTTTTACCTAAATCGATTAAACCTTAGTACCACCTTGTCATAGACCCTATTGTCCTACGATATCTTGGTTATGGATTAGGCACAAGAAAGTCATCCATAATCCAAACCACAACTTTCTCGATTCCTTGAGTAAGTCCCAATTTCCTGAGTGGCCACTCTTTTCCTTGGACAGAGTCATCGAGGGCGCCAGTTAGATATCTCCCATCTAATGAGGGACAAAATCCCATCTTGGTCAATCCACATTTCTCAGCACGGCAATCAACCAAAACCGTACTTAGCCCTTATGGCTACCCTGTCACGGGCAACGTTAGACTAAGCCAAAGTCTGACAACTGCAACGCCGGAATAATGATGACCTCAGGTCTAAGGCATCGCGACAGGTGTACAGGAGAGGCAAGCTGATGACTAAACCCATGCAAGACTCTCCGGGTCAGTCCAGCAACTCTTAACCCCTTACGTAATTGCACCATGACTCTCGTCCCAGCATCTAGTGCATGCATCTCTATGCACCGAGGTCATGCTGGTCTTAGTTCATTTTCGCTCCCACGAAAACAATCGACCAGAGACAAATTTAGATTAATTATTCATAATTAATCACGGATGTTATCATAGTAAACA
The DNA here is from genome assembly GCA_003254925.1 of Chamaecrista fasciculata. Lineage (NCBI taxonomy): Eukaryota > Viridiplantae > Streptophyta > Magnoliopsida > Fabales > Fabaceae > Chamaecrista > Chamaecrista fasciculata. The sequence goes on from QANZ01009271.1 coordinate 16,056, forward strand.
TGCTAATTATGATAACTGAATAATTTATCTCTATAAATTAATCCAAATTTTCATAACATTTCACATAAAATGATTGGCCCTAGGGCACAATCTCCAACAGGTAGCAAGTCATCTCCATGACTCACAAGTCGAGAGCGGACTCTAGCAAGCCATCACAACTACCCAAAACACATGAGTTATCGCTTAACGCCAAAACGACTTAACCTAAGTAACACCTTGACATGATCCCATTGTCACACGATATCTTGGTCATAGATTAGGCACGGGAAAGTCATCCATAATCTAAACCACAACTTTCTCGATTCCCTGAGTTAGTCCCATTTCCTTGTGTGCCCACACATTCCTTGGACAGAGTCATCGAGGTCGCCAAGTAGATATCTCTCATCTTCAATGAGGGACAAAATCCCATCTTGGTCAACCACATTCCTCAGCACGGTAAACAACCAAACCCGTACCTAGCCTATATGGCCACCCTGCTACGGGCAACGTTGGACTAGGCCAAAGTCTGACATCTACAACGCCGGAATAGTCAAGACCTCAGGTCTAAGAGCATCTTGATAAGAGTACAAGAGAGGCTAGCTCATGAGTAAAACCCATGCAGGACTCTCCGGGTTGGTCCAGCAACTTGTAACCCCTTACTCATTGCACCATGACTCTCGTAAAGCATCTTGTGCATTAATCTCCATACACCGAGGTCATGCTGGTCTTAGTTCATTCTCGCTCCCACGAAAACAACCGACCAGGGACGGATTTAGATTAATTATCACATAATTAATCAAGGACGCTATCATAGTAAACATGCTAATAATATGATAACAACATAATTTATCATCTATAAATTAATCAGTATTGTTCAAAACATATACATAAAATGATTGGCCCTAGGGCACAATCTGTTGGGAAATCACAAGGGACCAAAGCGCGCAGTGGAAGCGAAAAATAATAAAAATAAATGAAAATGGCGCAAAGGCTTTTGATTTCCTACAGGATCCACTGTTTGAATTTAAACCAGTAAAGGAAGAAGTATAGCTCAAATGTTTCAATCAGTCCGGTTGAATGGTGTGATTCCGAGAAGTCCACTCCAAGCGTCCTTCCTTTGCCGGTAATCCACATGAACAGTTTGCTGACACCAAGGTGTTGGGAAATCATCAAGGAGGCGCAGCGGAAGCGAGAATTAAAAATAAAATTAAAACGCCAAAAACAATAAAAACGCCACTCAATGATTTCCTACGGGATCCGCTATATGAATTTAAACCGGTAAAGTTAGTGGTATACCTCAAGAGTTTCAATCGGTTCGGTTGAACGGTGCAATTCTGAGAAGTCCACACGAAGCGTCCTTCCTCTGCCAGTAATCCACACGAGCAGTTTAGTGGCACCAATGTGCTAGCCTTCTGCTCTTTTCTCCAAAACAACACGGGAACTCGATCTACGGCTCTTAAAATTCAAGAACAATTCTTGAACTTTAAAAGGATGGTGGCGCAATAAACAAGAACACCTTCTTGGTTTTCTCTCTCAAAACCCTAGCTATGGGACAACTCGATTTCTCACACACTCTTGGAGAAGATGGAGTTTCTCTCTCTAGGTTTTGAGCTAGGTGAATTCTCTCTCTTGTCTCGCAAAAGAAGAAAGCAAAATTCACTTATGTGAACTAGTGTTGGCAAAGTCGACTTGCCTCCCTTTTTATAGTGTTGGGGAATTTTGATAATTATAATTAGGGAATCCCTAAATTAATGGATTATCAAATTATAAAATTATAAGATTACAATAATATTATAATTTTAGGACCTCAATTCTTAATTAAAATATTACCTTAATATCTTAATTGAATTCAAAATGCAATCTTTGAGAATCAAATTGGAAGATCAAATCTCCCCTTGGGTCCCACTAAGAATGCTCCTATCCCCTTGCTATTTTCTTTGGAATTTTATAAATCAAAAACATTCCTAACTCTTAGGAAGTCATAACCAACTTATTATCTTCCTAAGATTTTGAATTAAAAATATTACTCTAATATCTTTAATTCAAATTTTGAATCTTGAAATCTAGATCAAATCTTGAATTCAAATTCATGACTTTAATTAGTAAAACATTTCTATTAATTAAAATCTATCCTAAAGAGGTGCCACCCTCCTTTCTCATTATCCTAATATTAGTGAATTTAAAAAATCAATAATCTCCTAACTTTTAGGAACCTTATCTAATTTATTATTCCCTGATATTATAATTGTAAATAGATTAATCCAAATAACTATTTACCAATAAATATATTTAAACTTGTCCCACAAATTTAAATATCTCAACCGTAGATTTAATTTAAGACAAAACTTTATGTCCCAGACATTTAGCTATGTCTTAAATTGTGTCACCGGAGTGACTCACGAATTAACCCTAATTCGTGTCCCTTCAAGCGGTGTCCAGATCCTGCTCATGTGTGACCCAGCAGGCCCCACGTGAAGTTGGCAGCAAGCCATCCCTATGACTCACAAGTCGAGAGCGGACTCTAGCAAGCCATCACAACTACCCAAAACAGGTGAGTTATCATTTTATCAAAATGACCGATTTAACCTTAGTACCACCTTGTCATAATCCCTATTGTCACACGAAATTTTGGTCCTAGATTAGGCATGGGAATGTCATCCATAATCCAAACCACAACTTTCTCGATTCCCTAAGTTAGTCCCATTTCCCAGCGTGGCCACGCATTTCTTGGATAGACTCATCGAGGGCGCCAGTTAAATATCTCTCATCGTAATGAGGGACAAAATCCCATCTTGGTCAACCACATTCCTTAGCACGACAATCAACCAAACCCGTACCTAGCCCTTATGGCTACCCTGCTACGGGCAACGTTAGACTAGGCCAAAGTTTGACAACTACAACGCCAGAATAGTCAAGACCTCAGGTCTAAGGGATCGTGACAGGTGTACAGGAGAGACTAGCTAATGACTAAACCCATGCAGGACTCTCCGGGTCAGTCCAGCAACTTGTAACCCCGTACATAATTGCACCATGACTCTCGTAAAGCATCTAGTGCATGTATCTCCATACACCGAGGTCATGCTGGTCTTAGTTAATTCTCGCTCCCACGAGAATAATCGACCAGGGACGGATTTAGATTAATTATCTCATAATTAATCAAGGACGCTATCATATTAAACATGCTAATAATATGATAACAACATAATTTATCTCCATAAATTAATCAATATGTTCAAAACATATACACAAAATGATTGGCCCTCGGGCACAATCTCCAACACAAGGTGCTAGCCTTCAGTTCTTTTCTCCAAAAGAACTAGGGACTCCAATCTACGGTTCTTGGCGATCAAGAACAATTCTTGAACCAAGATAGATAGGTGGCGTAAGAACACAAGAACCCTTCTTATTTTCTCTCTCAAAACCCTAAACCTAGGGTGCAAGTTGATTTTCTCTCACACTTAGAGAAAAGTCGACTTTTCCTCTCTCTAAACTCTAGGGAGCCAAAATTTTCTCTCTCTTCAAAAGATCAAGAAGCCTCAAGTCGACTTACCTAGGCCTATTTATAGAGTTGGGAGTTGGATAATTATAATTATGGTTGCCCTAATTATAATTGAATATCAAATTATAAAATTATGAGATTACAATAATATCACAATTTTAGGACTTGAATTCATAATTAAAATATTACCTTAATATCTTAATTTGAATTCAAAATGCAATCTTTGAGAATCAAATGGAAGATCAAATCTTCCCTTGGACCCACTCAAGAATGCGCCAACTCCCCCTTTATTTTCTCGGAATTTAATAAATCAAAATAACAATCCTAACTCTTAGGAAGTTATCACCAACCTATTATCTTCCAACAATATTGAATTAAAATATTACCCTAATATCTTTAATTCAAATTTTGAATCTTGAAATCAAGATCAAATCTTGAATTCAAACTCATGACTTTTATTAACAAAACATTTTCATTAATTAAAAAGCAAATATATGAGGCGCCGCCCACAACCCTACTTATCTTAATATTAGTGAATTTAATAAATCAATAATCTCCTCACGTTTAGGAACCTTATCTAATTTATTATTCCCTAATATTATAATTGTAAATAGATTAATCCAATTAACTATTTAAAAATTAATATATTTAAACCTATCCCACAAATTTAAACATCTCTACCGTATATTTTATTTAAGACAAGACTTCATGTCCCAGACATTTAGTTATGTCTTAAATTGTGTCACAGGAGTGACTCACAAATTAACCCTAATTCGTGTCCCTTTAAGCGGTGTCTAGATCCTGCTCATGTGTGACCCAGAAGGCCCCACGTGAAGTTGGCAGCAAGTCATCTCCATGACTCACAAGTCGAGAGGGACTCTAGCAAGCCATCACGACTACCCAAAACACGTGAGTTATCGTTTTATCAAAACCGATTTAACCTTAGTACCACCTTGTCATAGACCCTAACTTGACTACTCTTGGGTCCACTCTCGACTTGTGATGGCTTGGGGTTAGACGATAACTCACGTGTTTTAGGTAGTCGTGATGGCTTGCTAGAGTCCGCTCTCGACTTGTGAATCATGGAGATGACTTACTGCCAACTTCACGTGGGGCCTGCTGGGTCGAACACGAGCAGGAACCAGATGCCAAGCTGGGACACGATTTAGGACTAATTCGTGGGTCACATTAGTGACACCGTTTAAGACATAATTGATTGTGTTGGGACATGAAGTCTTGTCTTAAATAATTATCTACAGATATATGATATTTAGATTTGTGAGACAAATTTAAATATATATATGATAATTGTTAAATAGATAATTGGATTAGGCTATTTACAATTATATTCCTATTTAGAATATTAGGGAATTATAGATTGGATAATGTTCCTAAGAGTTAGGAAATTATTAATTTATTAAATTTACTAATATTGGGATAAAATAGGATGAGGTTGGCGCCTCATATTTACCAAAGGATTTAATTAATAAAAATGTTTTATTAATTAAAGTCATGGCTTGAAATTTGAAATTCAAATAGATTTGATCTAGATTTCAAATGGATGAATTAAATATATTAAAGTAATATTTTAATTCATACATTATAGGGCAAGTCGAAATTCTTGGTCCAATTGAATTTAAAATATTAATGTAATATTTTAATTCAATAAAGACTAGAATTTAAGATTTGGAAAGATTGACTTAAAGATATTATGGTAATTTTTTAAATCAATATATTGTTGGAAAATAACAAATTAGTTATAACTTCCTTAGAGTTAGTTAGTTATTTTGATTTATTAAATTCCAACAAAAGGAAAGGGGAGATGGCGCATGGCTTGGGGTAATCTTGGGAGATTTGATCTTCCAAATTGGTTCTCCAAGATTGCCTTTTGAATCCAATTTTAATATTATGGTAATATTTTAAATTGGAATTCAAGTCATATAATTTTGATATGGAGATATCATAATCTTATGATTTGATAATTATATGATTTTAGGGTTTCCTAAATTATAATTATCAAAGTCCCCAAACCCTATAAATAGGAAGCCTAGAAGTCGACTTTGAGAGAGAGCTCTATAACAAGGGAAAATTCGTTTTGCTCTAGGTAGAGAGAGAGACATAGTAGATAATTGGATTCTTGAAAAGTGAGATCACAAAAGGGTGAGAGCCTCATGCACATTAGAAAAGTCGACTTAGCCTAGTTCTTCACAAGGGAAAATTCGATTTTGCTCTTGGTGAGGAGAGAGAGAAAAATCGCAGCCTTGGTTTTCCTAGAGAGAGAAAGTGGCGCACAACTCTAAAGAGTTTAGTTTTGTGTGGCAAGGTTGTGTGGGATCAAGAATAAGATTCTTGATCAAGGCGCCATATAGTTCTTGGCAATTCAAGAAGAGTTCTTGAATTAAAGAACACCGTAGATAAAGGTTCCGGATTCACTTGGAGAAGTGAAGGAGGCTAGCACCTAGGCATCTCCTAAACTGTTCGTGTGGATTACCGGCGGAGGAAGGACGCGTCACGTGGACTTCTAGGATACGCCCCGTTCAACTAAACCGATTGAAACTCGTGAGGTATACCAGTATCCAAAAGTTTTAAATTCAGCTAGCGGATCCGTTCGGGAATTCTAGGACCTAGGCGTTTTAATTTCTATTTTTATTTTCTGCTTCCGCTGCTTGAGGCGCCTAGGATTCCCAACAGGTGGTTCTTGTGTCACTGGAGGAGCCTCCACAACGTCTTGTGGTTCTTCTCCCGTTTCCGTCTGCGCCTCTAGAGTGTCTTGTGGATCTTGAACTTCTTCAAGATCTATCTTACTCCCACTATTACTTTTGGAAACAAAATCCTTTACTAAAAAGAATCCACTTCTGACTACAAACACTTTGTTGTCAGATGGGTAGTAGACATAATACCCCCTCGTTTCTTTGGGGTATCCCACAAATAAACACTTCAGGGATTTGGCAGACAGTTTATCGTTAGGCTGCTGCTTAACAAAACCTCACATCCCCAAACCTTGAGGTAAGACATTATGGTCCTCTTCCCACTCCATATCTCATATGGTGTCTTCTCAACTGCTTTAGACGGAACACGGTTAATTGTGAACGCGACAGTTTCTAGAGCATGCCGCCAAAAGGATGGCGGAAGATCGGCTTGACTCATCATAGATAGCACCATATCTAACAGAGTTCGATTCCTCCTATCAGAAACACCATTCCACTGTGGGGTTCCAAGAGGAGTAAGTTGTGAGACTATCCCACAACTTCTAAGATGATCAATGAATTCTTGACTCAAATACTCGCCTCCTCGATCAGATTGAAGGACTTTGATTTTCTTGTCAAATTGGTTCTCTACTTCATTCTGAAATCTCTTGAACATTTCAAAAGACTCTAACTTGACTACTCATGGGTCCACATACCTACTGAAGTCGTCTTTCAAAAGGCGCTTTTGTCATCTTTCCAACTAAACAAGATTCGCAAGCATCATATGCTTCAAAATCAAATGAGCTTAGAAGTCCATCTTTATGGAGCTTCTCTAGGCGCTTCTCGTTTATATGGCCTAAACGAAAATGCCAAAGGTATGTTGGATTAGATTCGTTAATCTTAATCCTTTTCGTATCAATGTTATAAATATTGTTATTACGTTGTTGTTCTAATTTAAAGATGTAATGATTATCTTGCAGATCTCCATAAGGAAATAACACATCATCTTTGTAAATTGAACATCTAACATTACCATTAACACAAGTAAATCCTTCCTTATCCAAATAAGAAAGTGAAATAATGTTTGAACTTAACGACGGTACATAATAACAATTGTTCAAAACAAATTTAAGCCTAGAGGGCAATACAAGCTCGTATGTTCCTACAGCAACAGCAGCAACCCTTGCTCCATTGCCCACTCGTAGGTCCACCTCGCCTCTGTCCAGCTTCCTACTGTCACTAAGACCCTGCACATTTGTACAAATGTGAGAACCACATGTAGTATCTAATACCCAAGTGGTTGGAGTAGATAAGTGAACATCTATAACATAGATACCCGAAGTAGAGGCCTTAGTGCCCTTCTTCTGTTTCTTTAGATCTTCCATATACAGCTTGCAATTCTTCTTCCAGTGTCCTGGCTTATTGCAGAAAAACCAAACTGCATCCTTGGAGGGCTTTGCCTTCTTGGCAGGTTGTGGGTTAGGCTTGGCTGCTGGCTTGGTCTCACCAACCACGACTTTGCCCTTCCTCTTTCCATTGCCCTTTCCCCTTCCTTGGTTATTCTGAACCATCAAGACAGTGCTAGGCGCCTTCTTAATGGATGCCTCAGCAGTCTTGAGCATCCCATGCAGCTCAGACACGGATTTCTCCACCCCATTCATGTTGAAGTTCATGACGAATTGGTCATAACTCCTAGGCAGCAAGTTTAGGATCAAATCCGTCGCTAGCTCTGGGTGATGGGATATCCCAGCCTACCAAGGTGATCTATGTATCCCTTCATCTTCAAGACATGGGTACTGACCGATGCACCTTCAGCCATTTTGCATGAGTGTAGAGCCTTCGTGGCCTCAAAGCTCTCTAGCCTAGCCTGCTGCTGGAACATTTCCTTAAGATCTGTAACCATCTCGAAAGCTCCCATGTTCTCAAAGTTCTTTTGTAACTCGGGAACCATTGTCGCTAGCATCAGGCAAGCAACGTCCACAGAGTCACTTTGATGCTTCTCATAAGCATCTCTTTGTGCTCTTGGAGCGTTGTTGGAAGGCTGCGCAGGAATGGGGTTCTCTAGGACATACAACTTCCTCTCTTGGGTGAGAACAATTCTCACATTCCGAAACCAGTCAAGGAAGTTTGTCCCAGTCAATTTATCCTTCTCAAGGATAGATCGCAGTGACAGTGTTGAACTATTGGTTGCCATTTGATTCTACAACAAAGATATGAAAGTTTAATTAGCAAAAATATATCCACCATTTTATAAAACCCAGCAAAATTATTATTAGTGGCTAAGACCCATATTTCACCAAAGTTTACCGTCGCGTAGGCGATCATGCACCCTTAGGTTATTTAGGTAGGTAACTCTTTACCAATCACATCTCATGTGACTCTTAGATCTTTATGGGACTGTATCATCATATGATACTTATTATGGCATGTTTATCCCATCTGATGCCTTGAGGTCCAAATCCGATTTGATAACCCCATTAAGTCACACAATAAAACTCGTGAATGGCTAGGCTCGAAACAACGAGGCAGAAGCCCAACCCCATATCATCAAGGCCCACTAAACACGTGTCGGTAGGCGATCATCGCATTTAACAAACCGAGATTTCAACAAGGTGCTACGTTGAATCTCCCATTCACCCGTGTCTCCTCAAGGTGAAGGTAGATACGTGTCGCGTAGGCGATCACCGCTCCACGATTAACAATATTTTAATAGGGTTTTATTGATGGCATTAAAACTTAAGATTTTAAAAGGGTTCAATTTTTTTAAAGTTCCGTTTTAGGTTCAATTTTAAAACCAATTTTAAAATTAAACGAGTTGTGCCATGTGTTTATTCCCCATGTATCGCATACATATAAACACATGCAGGAATTTTGTATCTCATACAAAACTCTGCGCTCGTATCGAATACATATTTATGCGTGACTTTAAAAATTATAGCATGTTAAGTCGCACCCCTAAACATACAAAAATTACTAAATGCATATAAAAACCGTGTTCGGATATGGCCCATCTACCCTAAAATTCCCTCAAGCCAATGAGAGAATTTTTCTAAAAGGAAAAATAAAATTACATTGTGAAGACCTCGTTTACATTGAGGTGTAAACAAAAATAAAATTACAATGAGAATTTCAGGGAGACGACACGCAGGCTGTATTTACCAAAAATACCCTAGAGCCATATCCAACACCATATTTAAACATACATGAACACTTCACATATATAGATATATATAAAACACAACAAACATACAACACATACAAAAACAACTTTCTTGATTGTGTTCAATTAGGGTTTGTGCAATTTAACATGCCCTCTTAAAATTTAGTCTTGTACCAATAATTAAAATTCAAGAATCAAATTCAAGAATTTCAAATTATTGGCCCAAAATTAATAAATTCTCAATTTAAAAATTTTGACCACCCTACATATATTATAATCAAAACAATTTTAATAAAATATATATAGGATCTTCGACCAAGACTTAAAATTTCAAGATAATTATAAAATCAATCCAATTGATTTTTCCTATGTATCTCATACATATGTTTGCACCAATTTTTAGATAGTTCCAAAACATGTGGTGGATTTTTCGCAAAACATTTAAGCATACGATTGAAAGCGGTAAACACACAATCATACATCACATGTATAATCACCAAAAACCAATATAGACCCAAAATAGCGTGGCTCTGATACCACTATTGTTAAACATCAGGGCGTGCGCAGCGGAAGCGAATAAATAAAAAAAACTTAAAAATTAAACCTTAAAGACGCAACCCTAGTGATTCCCTGCCAGGATCCGCTATATGAGTCTACATCAGAAGAAGGAATAGAATTTTACCCAAATCAATCGGTAGGTTATGTGATTGCGATGCTGAGAAGTCCACTCCAAGTGTGCTTCCTCTGCCAATGATCCACACGAACAGTTTTGGAGATGCCCAGGTGCTAGCCTCCTTCACTGCTTCCCAAGTGAATGTGGGACTTCTATCTACGTTCTTGAATTGTCAAGAACAATTCTTGAATTCAAGAAAAGGTGGCGCAAGAAACTTCACACACAAAACCTAAGGTGGATCAGGGTTTTTGGCCGATTCTCTCCCTCCAAGGAAGAAATAGACTTTTGCCACTTTCTCTCTCCAAATTAGGGTTTAGAACTTTGTCTTACAAAAAGGGTGAAAATCGAATTTTCTCCTCTTGTGTGAACTAGTGTAGCAAGTCGACTTTTAGCTTCCCTTTTATAGAGTTTGGGGAGTTCGATAATTAATGGATTATCAAATTATAAAATTACAAGATTACAATAATATCATAATTTTATGCCTTGAATTCTTAATTAAAATATTACATTAATATTTTAATTTGAATTCAAAATGCAATCTTTGAGAATCAAAATGCAAGATCAAATCTTGCCCTGGGTCCCACAAGCCATGCGCCATCCCCATTAGATTTTTAAGGAATTTAATAAATCAAAATAACAATCCTAACTCTTAGGTAGTTATAACTAACTTATTAATTTCCAATAATATTGAATTAAGATATTACCTTAATATCTTTAATTCAAAATTTGAATCTTGAAATCAAGATCAAATCTTGAATTCAAATTCATGATTTTAATTAACAAAACATTTTCATTAATTAAAATGCCTATATGTGAGGCGCCACCCTTAACCCTAATTATCATAATATTAGTGAATTTAATAAATCAATAATCTCCTAACTTTTAGGAATCTTATCTAATTTATTATTCCCTAATATTATAATTGTAAATAGATTAATCAAATTAACTATTTAACAATTAATATATTTAAACTTGTCCAACAAATTTAAATATTACAAACGTAGATATTTATTTAAGACAAGACTTCATGTCCTAAGACATTCAACTATGTCTTAAATTGTGTCACTAAAGTGACCCACAAATTAAGCCTAATTCGTGTCCCATTGCGGCATCTTGATCCTGCTCATGTGTGACCCAGCAGGCCCCACGTGAAGTTGGCAGCAAGTCATTTCCATGACTCACAAGTCGAGAGCGGACTCTAGCAAGCCATCACGACTACCCAAAACACGTGAGTTATCGCTTAACGCCACTTAACCTAAGTAACACCTTGACATGATCCGTATTGTCACACGATATCTTGGTCATAGATTAGGCACGGGAAAGTCATCCATAATCTAAACCACAACTTTCCCGATTCCCTGAGTTAGTCCCATTTCCTTGTGTGGCCACAAATTCCTTGGACAGACTCATCGAGGGTGCCAGTTAGATATCTCTCATCTTTAATGAGGGACAAAATCCCATCTTGGTCAACCACATTCCTCGGCACGGTAAACAACCAAACCCGTACCTATCCTGTATGGCAACTCTCCTACGGGCAACGTTAGACTAGGCCAAAGTCTGACATCTACAACGCCGAAATAGGCAAGACCTCAGGTCTAAGGGCATCTTGACAAGAGTACAGGAGAGGCTAGCTCATGACTAAAACCCATGCAGGACTCTCCGGGTCGGTCCAACAACTTGTAACCCCTTACTCATTGCACCATGACTCTCGTAAAGCATCTAGTGCATGTATCTCCATACACCGAGGTCATGCTGGTCTTAGTTCATTCTCGCTCCCACGAAAACAATCAACCAGCGAAGGATTTAGATTAATGATCACATAATTAATCAAGGACGCTATCATAGTAAACATGCTTATAATATGATAACAACATAATTTATCATCTATAAATTAATCAGTATTGTTCAAAACATATACATAAAATGATTGGCCCTAGGGCACAATCTCCAGCACCTTCCAGGAACGAGCAGACTGAGCTCGCCAGCCGCATTGTCATGAATGGATTGAAGCGCCGGCTTGACAACGCTAAAGGACGATGGGCGGACGAACTCCCGATCGTCCTATAGTGCTACCGTATCACACCGGAGGACTGTACAAGCGAAGCCCCCTACACCCTCATATAGAGTCTTGTACTACAATGAGGAAACTAACCAAAGCCATAGGGCGATCGCCCTGGATGAGCTTGAAGAAGTATGCGAGATCGCTAGCATGAGGCAGGCCGCCTACAAGGAACGCATGGCCAAGTACCTCAACAAGAAGGTCAAACACCGATCTTTTGAAATCGGCGACCTCGTCCTCCAGGACGTCGCCAATGATCGCTTGAACTGATCGCACGACCAGCTACACCCTAATTGGGAAGGCCAGTATCGCATCGTCAAAGTTATTCCAGGAGGCGCGTACATGCTATCCACATTGGACGGCCGCCGACTGGAGAACCCATGGAATGTCGCGAGCCTTAGAAAGTATCTTGACCACACGGTCGACAACATTACACTTTTATTCATTTCTTATGTAATTTTACAGTCTATTTTCTTTTCGTTTACTTTGTGTAACGACCGCCGTGACTCTCACGTTAATATAATCACGACGTTTCTCTCCACGACTTGCAACATGTAAGTTATTCTTGACGCTCCAATGAAGAGCTCGAAAGTAGGAGGGACGCCTCCAAACGCTTTCATCCCGGTGCGCTACGCGCCTTGAGCCGAGAAGTTGCTCATACGCCATGCTGGATCACTCCCTCATGGCTGGCTAGCCCTATTGATCGCCAACAAAGTTAGGCGAACATACAAACTTGCGCAAAATAAACATCTGAAACAAGATAAAAACAACACAAGACATGCGTACAAAACATATTTATCAATATATAGGCCTTATGGCCTACCAAATATTTAGGCCGCACGACCAGAAAATTCAACAATGGGCACACACGCCCTAAAAATATCCAACAAATGGCACATACACCCTATACAAACTACAAAGGGGAAACACTCCCCCAAACAAAATTACGAGTGTTACAAATGGATCACTCAGTCATCCGAAATCACAGTAGTATTAGCCACCTCCGGAGCATGGTCGCCACTTCCTTCTCCCCCCTCGCTGTCGGCCACCTCAGCTACACCGGCTGGATTCTCAACATCCTCTTCGTTTCCTGCGGTACTCAGTACGTCCGCCGGAGGCACATACCCATCATCGCCAGGCTTGAGCTGCGACCGCCCCTCTGCCAGCTCATAAGCATGAATGGTCCAGTCATGGGGCATTGCAGGCATATGCTCATCCGGTTCATCATCATCCACGCGCATACGGATCTCGTGGCCGCCCTGCCCATCCGGTAACACCTCGTGGGTGTAGTCGATGCCCGCCTCGTTCAGATCGGGCTTAAGAAGACTTAGCTGCTTCCGACAGTTCTTGAAGCCACGAGCGGACGCATTCACGAAGTACCAGTACCATTGCTTCCGCTCGTCCTGGCAAGCCCGCTCGATTCATTGGGGCTCTCCCGCTTGAAACAACTCAAGCTCCTTCCTGGCCGCCTGCGCCTCCCCTCTTTCGACCACGGCCTCCCGCACAGCCTCGGCTGCCTCTTGGTATGCCTTCTTCCTTCTCTCTCTCTCTTTTCTTCTCCTCCTCCAGCTTCTTTACAGCCGCCCTCTGGCACGAGCCTCCGCCAGCGCCTGGTCCCTAGCAGCTTCTAGTGCTTTAAGCTGCTCAACACCACCGGGCGCCCTCGCCTCTGCCCTCAAGCGGGAGACTTCCTTTGCCAGATTGTGCGATAATGTTGGAGAGGTGTGGCACGCCACGGACGCAATCATGTTGTGCGCTGCTGCGACGTCTGCCGGCGGGTGCTTGAAAGCTTCAGCCACTAGGGTGTCATGCCACTCGAAGGTGCCTTTGGAGTACAATGACTGGATGGAGGCCACACCGGAGAAGCGCCCCCTGTTCGTATACGAGGGTAAGTAAGGGAATTGAGCCTCTCTCTTCTCTTCAACCTTCCGCTCGTCCGGCATGCCCATCCGAGGGTTTCGTGGCCTATCACCATCGGGATGACTATCCTTGATGAATTTGTCCAACTCCTCACCATCCCAGTGTATGAACAACCCCGGATCCGCGGGCCCGCTTGTGCGCGCCTTCTTAGCTGTTGGACCCTCCTTTGATGGACCCCCTAGGCCCTTTCCCTTGGCATCACCCGTTTTCCCCTTACTTGACGGGGAAGCCTCAGCTCTGGCCACATTTCCCACCAGCCTCATCCCACCAAGTGCCAACACCGGTGGACCTGCCCTCCTCTTTTCTGAGCTCGCTGACGCCCACCCGGCCGCAATTTGAGCCGCCGCGCACCCAGAAGAAGATGGAGCACGGGATGATGGAGGCCCTGGAGCCCTTTGCCTTGCCCCATCGCCATTGGAGGGACAGAAGGAGCTCGCACCCCAGCAGGTGCAGAAGTTTGCGCAGGCGCAGGCTCACCCGCTTGCTCAGCTTGAACTGCCGCAGCAGAGCAGCTGCCCCTTGGTCGGTCGGCCTACTCTTCGAGCCGGTCAATGCTGCAAAACAAACAAGCAAAATTGGTTATAAACCATTTGAACACCCATATCGTGTATCAATCAAAGGGTTAAAATAATATATTACATGTCTGCACATAATTCCTGTAAAACGAGCTAAGGAGCCTATCCTCCCGGTGCTCCTCCTCGCTAAGATGCTCCCACTTTATCGGGCTCGCCCCCGTCTTTGCATCCGATCTTCCTACAGGAAACAACGGACGGTCAACCTCCCCCCTTACCCACCAAGGGCGCCCAAACCCATTCTGTACAATGGGGAAGTACCTATCTTTCCAATTTTTCCAGTTGCTGATGCTCACTGGAAACCCACCTATCCCCGAGCTTCACGGAAAACCAGTATAAAAACAATTTTACAATGAACTCCACGCCCACTGACCAGGCCGCGTACTGTAGAAACTTCAGACTCCGCCAACCGTTCGCCATCAGCTGCGCCGAACAACAGTTGAGGTGATTCAACAACTCGACCTCAAAATCGGTGAGAGGCAACTCAGGGCTACACTCTCGTAACAGGACCTCATGCACAATGAACCCCTGCCAATGGGTCCACCCGAGCAAATTGTTGTCGTCCCAAACGCCCACGGCCATGCCGCTCGCCTCCCTACCAGACCCTGACCCAAAGTATGTGTTATGAGCGGACACCAACTCTATGTCATCGTCGAACCTCGATGGTTCCGCTGGCGGCCCTTTGGTCACCCTAACTTCAGGGATTCCTCACCACTCAGCTGCATCCCACATTACTGGCTCTCGAGCCATGATCAATCTCTCACCCTCGGCCGCCGACCCACATAGGTTACCCGTCGGCTCTACCCAGCACTCTGGCCGGCTCTTCTTTCGATAACTCTCCTAACTCCTTAGAAGAAAATCGACTTCTCTCTCTAGGAAGGTGGGTGGTGAAAATTTCTCTCTCTACAAGGAGGAAAGTCGACTTGCTAGGCAAACTTAGGGTTTTTCACAATTGTGCATGAACGGCATGACTTTTTGGAGCTAGGCGACTTTGTGGGCTTATATTTATTAAAATTGTAGCAATTTTATAAATATAAAATCCATGATATTCTGATAATATGATATCTTTAAGACTTGAATGTCTAATTAAAATATTACAATAATATTTTAATTCTAATTCAAATCCCTAACTCATAGAATCAAATTGAAGATCAAATCTTCCAATGGGACCCACATGAGCTAGGCGCCTATCTCCCTTAATTATTGGGAATTTTATAAATCAAAAATAACTCCTAAAATTAGGGAGTCATAACCAACTTATTTTATCCCAAGGTTTTTGAATTAAAATATTACAATAATATCTTTAATTCAAATTTTGAATTCTAAATTTAAATTCTTTATTGAATTAAAATATTACCCCAATATCTTTATTCAAATCTAGAATCCCAAATTCAAATTCAAATTCATGACTTAAATTAATAAAACATTTTTATTAATTAAATCACCTTAATATGAGGCGCCATCCTCAAGCAAAATATTAGG
>QANZ01009271.1:32491-52326 GCA_003254925.1 Chamaecrista fasciculata
GCGTACAAGAGAGGCAAGCTGATGACTAAACCCATGCAGGACTCTCCGGGTCAGTCCAGCAACTCGTAACCCCTTACGTAGTTGCATCATTACTCTCATTCCAGCATCTAGTGCGTGCATCCCTATGCACTGAGGTCATGCTGACCTTAGTTCATTTTCGCTCCCATGAAAACAATCGATCAAGGACAGATTTAGATTAATTATCGTATAATTAATCATGGACGTAATCACAGTAAACATGCTAATAATGTGAAAACCATTAATTTATCTCTATAAATTAATCCATATGTTCATAACATACATCACAAAGGATTGTCCCTAGGGCACAATTCCTATCAGACTACCACTTGCAGTAGGGTACAATCATTAATCTAGCTGTTCCTACTCCTAGGTACACTGATCAATGCGTCTTATCCCCATTGACGATACATGTCTCTCATGTATGACCCTTGCAAGCGGCTTTGTCAGAGGATCAGCAACATTATCCTCGCCTGCTACTTTGCAAATCTTCACATCACCTCTGTCAATCATCTCCCTGACGAGGTGAAAACGTCTGAGTATATGTTTGGTCCTTTGGTGGGACCGTGGCTCCTTGGCTTGCGCAATAGCTCCACTATTGTCGCAATACAGGGTAATGGGATCAGTTATGGTCGGAACCACACCAAGCTCAGAGATGAACTTCCTGATCCACACAGCCTCCTTTGCCGCATCCGATGCTGCAATATACTCGGACTCCGTTCTAGAATCGGCAATTGTGCTCTGCTTGGAACTCTTCCAACTCACGCTGCCACCGTTCAGGAGAAACACATATCCAGACTGCGATTTAAAGTCATCTTGGTCGGTTTGGAAACTAGCGTCTGTGTAACCCCTTACACATAGCTCTTCATCAGTTCCACCGTAAACCAAGAACTCATCCTTAAGGATATTCTTGACAGCGATCCAATGATCCTCACCAGGGTCTTGTTGGAATCGGCTTGTCATACTCAGGGCAAACGACACATCCTATGTCCGAGGCATAGGGGATCCCACTCATGCGACCTTGCTCAACAAGTGTCCTCGGGCACTATTTCTTGCATTAATCACAGTAAACATGCTAATAATGTGAAAACCATTAATTTATCTCTATAAATTAATCCATATGTTCATAACATACATCACAAAGGATTGGCCCTAGGGCACAATTCCTATCAACAAGTACTCCTCTATATTTTGGGCGTTCGCCTGAAATAAATGCATGATCGAGGCATTGGTTCCATCACACGCGCTTAAAGCATATCACCCCGCACGCCTTAAAAGATTTGTACGACGAACGCGCTCGTGGACTTCTTTACTATTTGGGCGTACACCTAGTCGGCCTTTGCTGCAGGCCTCTTCTCCTCCCCAAACCCCTCAAGGGGCACTAGAACCGATGGAATGGCGCGCGCCTCCGGAATAGCACGCAGTCAGCCACGGTTGCCATGCTCTTCAATCCTCGCTGTTGGAGATCGTGGGCCACAGACTTAGTCATACCCGCATTCTCCAGTCTTCTGGTGCCCGCCTAGTAACACGACACGCAATCACCCACGATTGCCTTGCTCCGCAAATCTCGATCTCCACCACTCTCGCTGGTGGAGGTCGTGCCTGACTACGTGGTGCCCCCTGCGAGCTGGCCACCACTCTCACCCTGCTCTATAAATAGAGCTCAACCCCACAGACAGGTTAGCTACTTCTCAACTTTTAGAAGTCTCTTGCTCTCACATCTCTCATATTCTAACTTGAGCGTCAAAGTATTCTTCGCTGGGTCCCCCTATGAAGTTCTTGTATGTACTTGGACGATCAACTTGCTCTTGCAGCCCTTACTTGTTGAACTAGGTAAGCCTGCCATTTTTCTAGTTTATCAAGTACAAATTCAGAAATAAAAAAACATTAATTAAATATAAATTTAGGGGTAAAAAAGTATAAAATCAATTAATTTGTCCATGTATAATCAAAATATATGACTCATTTATCAAACTATTGCAATTGTTTATAATTTGGTCCTTGTGTCCAATTTAGGGATAAAAGAAATTAGTACAAATTCAGAAACAAAAAAAATTAATTAAATATAAATTTAGGGGTAAAAATATATAAAATCAGTCTAAATTCAAGGACTAAATTGTGAGATCCGAAGATTTTTAAAATGTAGTTTAGGAGAGATTGGAGTGGTGTTAGGCGTCCTTAGTGCATCAGAAAGAGTTTTAAGCTTGTATTAGGAGATTATTTTAGAAATTAGTAAACTCGATAACTTATAATTTTAATTGTCATATTTGAGATCCCTGTATTTTATTGAGCTTGAGGTAAAAATTTGGGAGCAAATAGAGTTTAAAATTTTATCTGGCTTTTATTTTGGTATTGCGATAGAGCACCTTCGAGTATAACCTCAAACATGTTAGAGATAATGTTGGGAATTCCAGGCGCCAGAATGCAGCGGAAGCAAATATAAAATTTAAAATAAACGCGCCAAGTCCTAAAATTCCCGAACGGATCCGCAAGTAGAATTTAAAACCTAATAAGATAGTGGTATACCTCACGAGTTCCAATCGGTTTGGTTGCACGGGGCGTGTCCTAGAAGTCCACTCGTAGCGTCCTCCCTCCGCGGGTGATCCACACAAACAGTTTGTCGGGCACCAAGGTGCTAGCCTTCTGTTCTTTTCTCCAAAAGAACAAGGGACCAAATCTACAGTGTATGAGTTCAAGAACTCCTTCTTGAATCAAGAACAAGGTGGCGCAAGGAGCAGGAAAGCACAAAACCCCTTTTGTTTTCCTACTCTCAAAAACCCTAGTTGTTGAACTAGGCGAATTCTCTCTAACTCTTTAGAAAATTCGACCTATTCTCTCTCTAGGACTAAAGTGGCGATTTTTCTCTCTCTCTACAAGGAGAAGACAAAATCACAAAGTGAGCTAGGGTTAGAGGCAAGTTGACTTGCTCCCCCTTTTAATTACAATTTTTGGTGATTTTAATAATCCTAAAATCATGATATTATAATTTTAGGACTTGAATTTCTAATTAAAATATTACCTTAATATTTCAATTCAAATTCAAAATGCAATCTCTGAGAATCAAATGGAAGATCAAATCTTCCCATGGGACCCACAGAGCAATGCGCAATCCTCCTCCCATTTATCTTGGAATTTTATAAATAAAAAACATTCCTAATTTAAGGAAGTCATGATTTTCCAGAGATTATGAGTTAAGATATCACCCAAATATTTTTGATTCAAATCTTTTGATATCTCCATCAAATCTTTTGAATTCAAACTCATGACTTTAGATAATAAAACAATTTTATTAATCTAAAATATATAATGAGGCGCCACCCTCAAACCAATATTAGAGAATTTTAATCAATCAATAATCTCCTAACTTTTAGGAACCTTATCTAATTTATTTTCACTAATATTATAATTGTAAATAATTGATTCCTATTAACTATTTAACAATTATTATATTTAAACTTGTCCCACAAATTTAAATATATCATAACTGTAGGTTATTTAAGACAAGACTTAATGTCCCAGACATTTTGCTATGTCTTAAATTGTGTCACCGGAGTGACCCACGAATTAACCCTAGTTCCTGTCCCTTTAAGCGGTTTCCTGATCCTGCTCATGTGTGATCCAACAGGCCTCAAGTGAAGTTGGTAGCAAGCCATCCCTATGACTTACAAGTCGTGAGCGGACTCTAGCAAGCCATTATGACTACCCAAAACACGTGAGTTATCGTTTTTACCAAAACCGACTTAACCTTAGTACCTCCTTATCATAGACCCTATTGTCCTACGATGTCTTGGTCATGGATTAGGCACAGGAAAGTCATCCATAATCCAAACCTCAACTTTCTCGATTTCCTGAGTTAGTCCCATTTTCCTGAGTGGCCACTCTTTTCATTGGATAGACTCATCGGGGGCGCCAGTTAGATATCTCTCATCTAATGAGGGACAAAATCCCATTTTGGTCAATCCACATTCCTCAGCACAGCAATCAACCAAACCCGTACCTAGCCCTTATGGCTACCCTGCGACGGGCAACATTAGACTAAGCCAAAGTCTGACAACTGCAACGCCGGAATAATGATGACCTCAGGTCTAAGGCGTCTTGACAGGCGTATAGGAGAGGCAAGCTGATGACTAAACCCATGCACGACTCTCCGAGTCAGTCCAGCAACTTGTAACCCTTTACATAATTGCACCATGACTCTCGTTCCAGCATCTAGTGCATGCATCTCTATGCACCGAGGTCATGCTTGTCTTCGTTCATTTTCGCTCCCACGAAAACAATCGACCAGGGACAGATTTAGATTAATTATCACATAATTAATCACGGACGCTATCATAGTAAACATGCTAATAATATGATAACACATTAATTTATCTCTATAAATTAATCCATATGTTCAAAACATATACAAAATTGATTGGCCCTAGGGCACATTTTCTAACAGACTCCCACTTGCACTAGGGTACAATCAATAATCTAGTTGTTCCTACTCCTAGGTACACTCATCAATGCGTCTAATCCCCATCGACGATACATGCCGCTCATGTATGACCCTTGCAAGAGGCTTTGTCAGAGGATCAGCAACGTTATCCTCGCCTGCTACTTTGCATATCTTCACATCACCTCTGTCAATCATCTCTCTGACAAGGTGAAAACATCTGAGTATATGTTTGGTCCTCTGGTGGGACTGTGGCTCCTTGGCTTGTGCAATAGCACCACTATTGTCACAATACAGGGTTACGGGATCAGAGATGGTCGGAACCACACCAAGCTTGGAGATGAACTTTCTAATCCACACAGCCTCCTTTGCTGCATCCGATGCTGCAATATACTCGGACTCCGTTATAGAATCGGCAATCGTGCTCTGCTTGGAACTCTTCCAACTCACGCTGCCACCGTTCAGGAGAAACACATATCCCGACTGCGATTTAAAGTCATCTTGGTCGATTTGGAAACTAGCGTCTGTGTAACCCCTTACACATAGCTCCTCATCTATTCCACCGTAAACCAAGAACTCATCCTTAGTCCTTCTCAAGTACTTAAGGATATTTTTGACGGCGATCCAATGATCCTCACTAGGGTCTTGTTGGAATCGACTCGTCATGCTCAGGGCAAATGACACATCAGGTCGAGTACATAACATGGCATACATGATGGATCCTATTGCCGAAGCATAAGGAATTCCACTCATGCGCCCTCGCTCAACAAGTGTCTTGGGACACTGTTTCTTGCTCAGGGTCAACCTATGATTCATCGGTATGAATCCCTTCTTGGAATCCTGCATACTGAACCTCTTCAGTACCTTATCCAATTCCTTGATGCCTAGGATATAGGTGGCTTCTCCTAAGTCCTTCATTGAGAAAGATTTTCCCAACCAAGATTTTACAATCTCTAAGGTTGGAACATCATTTCCAATGAGTAATATGTCATCGACATATAGTACCAAGAACACAATTGTGCTCCCACTAACCTTCTTGTAGACAGAAGGTTCATCAGGGTTTTGTAAGAAGCCAAACTCTTTGACTACTTCATCAAAACGATGATTTCAACTCCTGGATGCTTGCTTCAATCCATAAATAGTTCTCTGAAGCTTGCATACCATGTTTGGTGCCTCAAGACATACAAACCCCTCGGGTTGTGTCATATACACATCCTCGGGCAGCCTCACATTTAGGAACTCTGTTTTGACATCCGTTTGCCATATCTCATAGTCATAATATGCGGCTATGGCAAGGAGGATCCTAATGGACTTGGCCATTGCAACAGGCGAAAACGTTTCGTCATAGTCTATACCATGACGCTGCGTAAATCCCTTCGCAACTAGCCTTGCCTTGAAGACGTTGAGATTGCCATCCATTCCTGTTTTCTCTTTGAAAACCCACTTGCACCCTATGGGTTTTACCCCTTCGGGTGGAGCGACCAAGGTCCATACCTTGTTGTCATACATAGACTGCATCTCAGCCTTCATGGATTCAACCCATTTCTCGGAGTTGGGTTTGCGATGGCCTCTTGATAGGTGGTGGGCTCACCATGCTCCATGAGCAACACATCCTTGTTTTCAGTCACCAGAAATCCATATCTCTCAGGCTGAAAATGTGTCCTATCAGACCTTCGCGTTCCTTGTGCTTCTGGAGGAGCTTCCACAACATCTTGTGGATCTTCTCCAGTTTCTGTCTGTGCCTCTTAAGTTCCTTGTGGAACTTGAACTTCTTCGAGATCCACCTTACTCCCACTGTTTCTTTTGGAAACTAGATCCTTCTCTAAGAAGAATCCACTTCTGACTACAAACACTTTGTTGTCAGTTGGGCAGTAAACATAGTATCCCCTTGTTTCCTTGGAGTATCCTACAAATAGAGACTTGAGGGATTTGGCAGACAGTTTATCGTTAGCTTGTTGCTTAACGTAAACTTCACATCCCCAAACTTTGAGATAAGACAAATCGGGACTCCTCCCTTTCCATATCTCATATGGTGTCTTCTCAACTGCCTTTGACGGAACACGATTAAGTGTGAACGCGGCAACTTCTAAAGCATATCCCCAAAAAGATGGCGGAAGACCAGTTTGACTCATCATAGATCGAACCATATCTAATAGAGTTCGATTCCTCCTCTCAGACACACCATTCAACTGTGGGGTTCCAGGAGGAGTAAGTTGTGAGACTATCCCACAACTACTAAGATGATCAATAAATTCATGACTCAAATACTCGTCTCCTCGATCAGATAGAAGGACCTTGATTTTCTTTTCAAGTTGGTTCTCAACTTCATTTTGAAATCTCTTGAACATTACAAAAGACTCTGACTTGTGCTTCATTAGGTAGACGTAGCCACACCTATTGAGGTCGTCAGTAAACATAATGAAGTACGAGTAACCTCCTCTAGCATGGATACTCATGGGTCCACATACATCACTATGTATGATCCCCAACAAGTCATATGCCCTTTCACTGTGACCAGTAAAGGGCGCCTTCGTCATCTTACCAAGTAGACAAGATTCGCAAGCATCATATGATTCAAAATCAAATGAGCTTAGAAGTCCATCTCTATGGAGCTTCTCTAGGCGTTTCTCGTTTATATGGCCTAAACAACAATGCCAAAGGTATATAGGATTAGATTCGCTAATCTTAATCCTTTTCGTATCAATGTTATAGATCTCGTTATTACGTTGTTCCAATTTTAAGATATAGTGGTTATCGTGCAGATCTCCATAAGCATATAACACATTATCTTTGTAAATTGAACATTTTTCATTCTCATTCACACAAACAAATCCTTCCTTATCCAAAGAAGAAAGTGATATAATGTTAGAACTCAAGGATGGAACATAATAACAATTGTTCAAAAACAAAACAAGCCCAGTGGGCAAAACTAGCTCGTATGTTCCTACAGCAACAGCAGCAACCCTTGCTCCATTGCCTACTCGTAGGTCCACCTCGCCTCTACTCAGCTTTCTACTTCTTCTCAACCCCTGCACAATAGTACATATGTGAGAACCACAAGCAGTATCTAATACCCAAGTGGTAGGAGTAGACAAGTGAACGCCTATAACAAAGATACCTGAAGTAGAGGCTTTGCACTTCTTCTTCTTTAGAGCTTCCATGTACAGCTTGCAATTCCTCTTCCAGTGTCCATGCTTCTGGCAGAAGAAACAAACTGTATCCTTAGTGGGCTTTGCCTTCTTGGCAGGCGGTGGGTTAGGCTTAGCCGCAGGCTTGGTCTCACCAACCTCGGCGTCTCCTTTCCTCTTTCCTTTGCCCTCACCCTTTCCCTTGTTCTGAACTAACAAGACAGTGCTAGGCGCCTTCATTATGGATGCCTCAGCAGTCTTTAGCATCCCATGCAGTTCAGAGACGGTCTTCTCCATGCCATTCATATTAAAGTTTAAGACAAACTAGTCATAACTTCTAGAGAGCGAATTAAGGATCAAATCCGTCGCTAGCTCTGGCACAATGGGAAAACCCAGCCTAGCAAGGTGATCTATGTACCCCTTCCTCTTTAAGACGTGGGCACTAACAGATCCACCTTCTGCCATCTTGCAAGAGTAAAGATCCTTTGCAGTCTCAAACCTCTCTTGCCTTGCCTGTACTTGGAACATTTCCCTAAGATGTGTCATCATCTCATATGCCCCCATGTTCTCCAAGTTCTTTTGGATCTCGGGAACCATGGTAACCAGCATAAGACAGGCAACATCCACAGAGTCATTTTGATGCTTCTCATAAGCATCTCTCTGTGCTCTTGGAGCGTTTGCAGCAGGCTGTTCAGGGATGGGGATTTCCAGGACATAGAGCTTTCTCTCCTCATTGAGAACAATTCTCAGATTTCGGTACGAGTCGAGAAAGTTAGTCCCAGTCAACTTGTCCTTATCAAGGACATATCGGAGTGATAGTGTTGGAATGTTTGTTGCCATTTGATTCTACAATTTAGATATGAAAAGTTTAATTAGCAGGAAAAATAAAAGATATCCACCATTTTATAAAACCCAGTAAAATTTATTATTAGTGGCTAAGACCCATATTTCACCAAAGTTTACCGTCGGTGAGGGCAATCATGCACCCTTTGGTTATTTAGGTAGGTAACTCCTTACCAATCACATCTCTATGTGACTCTTAGATCTTTATAGGACTGTATCATCATATGATACTTATTATGGCATGTTTATCCCATCTAATGCCTTGAGGTCCAAAACCATTTTGATAACCCCATTAAGTCACACAATAAAACTTGTGAATGGCTAGGCTCAAAACAACGAGGCCGAGGCCCAATCCCATATCATCAAGGCCCAACTAAACACGTGTCGCTGAGGGCGATCACCGCATTTAAAGAACCAGGATTTCAATAGGCGTCGCATTGAAACTCCCATTCACCCGTGTCTCCTCATGGTCAAGGTAGATACGTGTCGCTGAGGGCGATCACCGCTCTACGATGAACAAGATTTCAACAGGGTGTTTTGTTAATGGCATTAAAACTTAAGATTTTCTAAAAGGGTTTGATTTTTGAAATGTTCCGTTTTATAGTTTAATTTTAAAACTCCTTTTAAAACTAAACGAGTCATGCCACATGTTTATTTCCCCATGTATCACATACATATAAACATGTGCCAGGATCTTGCATCATATGCAAAATCCCACGCTCGTATCGTATACGTGGTTGTAGCGTAAAAATTAAAAGGAGCATGTTAAAATTTCGCACCCTAAGCATACATCTAGCGCATCACATACAAACAAAATGTAAAGCATACTGTGTTTAGATATGGCCCATCTACCCTATAATTCTCTCAAGCCAATGAGAGAATTTTTCTAAAAAGAAAAAATAAAATTACAAAAGAATAAACGCCAGTTACATTGAGATATAAACTGAAAGTAAAATTACAATAGAGTGGAGAGAGACGACACGCAGGCCGTATCTACCAAAAAAAAAAACCCCTAGAGCCATATCCAACACCACACAATTCACATATGAACAATTCATATAATTATCAGCATACAACACATATCAAAAACCATTTTTAAAATGTGTTCAATTTTAGGGTTTGTGCAACTTTAACATGCCTTTCTTGAAATTACGCCTATTGTATCAATAATTATAAAAACCATGAATCCCCATTCAAGAATTTAAATTATTGACCCAAAAATTTCAAAATTCATAATTTTAATAAATTTTCAGCCACCCCACTATAATTATAATTAAAACAATTTTATTTATAATTATATAGGGTTTTCGACTTTAGGCCTTATATTCAAGAAAATTTATCCAATCAATCCTATTGATTCCATATGTATCATATAAATATAATTTGCACCTTTTTCCGTAGATTAAGTTTTTAAGAAAACTGTTCGGTGGATTTTTCGTAAAACCAAAACATGTGATTGAAAGCGGTAAACACACATATCATACATCATATGTACACAAACACAATTTTAAATCCTAGAACTAGCGTGGCTCTGATACCACTGTTGGGAATTCCAGGCGCCAGAACGCAGCGGAAGCAAATATAAAATTTAAAATAAACGCGCCAAGCCCTAAAATTCCCGAACGGATCCGCTAGTAGAATTTAAAACCTGTTAAGATAGTGGTATACCTCACGAGTTCCAATCGGTTTGGTTGCATAGGGCATGTCCTAGAAGTCCACTTGTAGCGTCCTCCCTCCGCTGGTGATCCACACGAACAGTTTGTCGGGCACCAAGGTGCTAGCCTTCTGTTCTTCTCTCCAAAAGAACAAGGGACCAAATCTACAGTGTATGAGTTCAAGAACTCCTTCTTAAATCAAGAACAAGGTGGCGCAAGTGTTGGGAATCCTAGGCGCCTAAAGCAGCGGAAGCCAAAAATAAAACGATAAAAATTAAACACCTAGGTCCTAGAATTCCCGAACGGATCCGCTAGTAGAATTTAAAACTTTTAGATAGTGGTATACCTCACGGGTTTCAATCTGATGGTTGAACAAGGCGAATCCAAGGAGCCCACTCCCAGCGTTCTCCCTCTGCCAGTAATCCACACGAACAGTTTCTTTGAACACCGAGGTGCTAGCCTTCAGTTCTTTTCTCCAAACGAACTAGGGACCAATCTACAGACCTCTGAACTCAAGAACTCCTTCTTGAAACAGCAATTGAGGTGGCGCTTAGAAGAAACCCCCCACAAGAACTCCTTCTTGCCTTTTCTTCTCTCACAAACCCTAATTATGGAGCTTGATCGATTTTCCCTAACTCTTAGAGAAAAGTCGATTTTCTCTCTCTTGGGTGCAAAGGTGCGATTTTCTCTCTCTCTTCTAGGAGGAAGAAAATCAGAACTAGGGTTGTATACTTTGCTTGTCAAGCATATGGGGCAAGTCGACTTGCCTTGTATTTATAGACAAAATTTGGTGATTTAATTATTCCTAAAATCAAGATATTCTGATAATATAATTATTTTAGGACTTGAATTTATAATTAAAATATTACCTTAATATTTTAATTTAAATTCAAATTGCAATCTTGGAGAATCAAATGAGAGATCAAATCTCTCACTGGTGGATTTTGAGAAAAATAATCGGTGGATTTTGTAAAACCAAAAACAAGATTGAAATAGGTAAAACATGGCAAGCATACATCACATGTACACAAAATATGATTTTAAATCCAGGACTAGCGTGGCTCTGATACCACTGTTGGGAAATCCCGGGGCAAAACACGCAGCGGAAGCAAAAGTAAAACAAAAATTTTTGCGCTCCCCAGGAATATCCCACCTTGAGATCCGCTAGTAGAAATTAAAACCAGATACGAAAAGTGTTATACCTCAAGCTTTCAATCGGCTGGTTAAACTTGGTGAGTCTGAGAAGTCCGTTTCCACGTCCTTCCTCCACCGGTAATCCACACGAACAGTTTCCCGAACACGAGGTGCTAGCCTTCTGTTTCTTTCTCCAAAGAAACCAGGGATTGAATCTACAACTGTTGAACTCAGGAACTCCTTCTCTGAATTCAGGCTAGGTGGCGCAACAATGGAGGAGACAACAACAAAACTCCTTTTGTTCTTCTTCTCCCAACAACCCTATGAACCCACAACTTCGAATTTCTCTCTAACTCCTTAGGAGAAAATCGACTTCTCTCTCTAGGAAGGTGGGTGGAAAATTTTCTCTCTCTACTAGGATGAAAATCGACTTGCCAAAACAATTAGGGTTTCTCACAAGCATGTATGTTGAGCTAGGCGACTTTTAGGCTTATATAATTACCAAAATTATGTTAATTTTATAAATATAAAATCATGATATTACAATAATATCATATCTTTAAGACTTGAATATCTAATTAAAATATTACCATAATATTTTAATTCAAATTCAAATTGCTATCTCAGAGAATCAAATGGAAGATCAAATCTCTCAATGGGACCCCCCATGAGATAGGCGCCTAACACCTTCAATTTTTTTGGAATTTTATAAATCAAAAATAACTCCTAAAATTAGGAAGTCATAACCAACTTATTTTATCCCAATGTTTTTGAATTAAAATATTACCATAATATCTTTAATTCAAATTTTGAATTCTGAATTTAAATTCTTTATTGAATTAAAATATTACCCCAATATCTTAATTCAAATCTTGAATTTCAAATTCAAATTCAAACTCATGATTTAAATTAATAAAACATTTTTATTAATTAAATCTCCTTAAAAGAGGCGCCACCCTCTATGCCAATATTAGTGAATTTTATAAATCAATAATCTCCTAACTTTTAGGAAAGTTATTTGATTTATTATTCCTAATATTTTAATTGTAAATAATTAATCTCTATTAATCATTTAACAATTATTTAAAGTGTAGAAAATTTAAGACAAGACATAATGTCCCAGACATTTCCTCTGTGTCTTAAATTAGGCCATGGAGTGACCCACGAATTACCCTAATTCGTGTCCCTTATAAAGTGTGTTCTAATCCTTCTCGTGTGTGACCCAGCAGGCCCCACGTGAAGTT
This sequence comes from Chamaecrista fasciculata, assembly GCA_003254925.1. Lineage (NCBI taxonomy): Eukaryota > Viridiplantae > Streptophyta > Magnoliopsida > Fabales > Fabaceae > Chamaecrista > Chamaecrista fasciculata. The sequence goes on from QANZ01009271.1 coordinate 44,949, forward strand.
GGCAGTAGGTCATCCCCATGTCCTACAAGTCGTGAGTGGACTCTAGCAAGCCATCACGACTACCCAAAACACGTGAGTGATCGTTTGTTACCAAAACCGATTTTAACCTTCGTACCTCCTTGGCACTGACCCTATTGTTCTGCGATATCTTGGTCATGGATCACGCACAAGAAAGGCATCCATGATCCAAACCTTTACTTTCTGGATCTCCTTGAGTAAGTCCCAATATACTGAGTGGCCACTCTTTCCTTGGACAGACTCATCGAGGGCGCCAGTAAGATATCTCCCATCTTATGGGGAACAAAATCCCTATTTTGGTCAGTCCACATTCCTCAGCACGGCAATCAACCAAACCCGTACTTAGCCCTTATGGCTACCCTGCTACGGGCAACGTTAGACTAAGCCAAAGTCTGACAACTGCAACGCCGGAATAATGATGACCTCAGGTTTAAGGCGTCGTGACAAGCGTACAGGAGAGGCCAGCTGATGACTAAACCCATGCAGGACTCTTCGGGTCAGTCCAGAAACTCGTAACCCCATACGTAATTGCACCATGACTCTCGTTCCAGCATCTAGTGCGTGCATTTCTATGCACCGAGGTCATGCTGATCTTAGTTCATTTTCGCTCCCACGAAAACAATCGATTAGGGACAGTTTTAGATTAATTATCTGATAATTAATCATGGACGTTATCACAGTAAACATGCTAATAATGTGAAAACCATTAATTTATCTCTATAAATTAATCCATATGTTCATAACATACATAAAAGAGGATTGGCCCTAGGGCACAATTCCCAACACCGAGGTCATGCTGGTCTTAGTTCATTTCAAGTTCCCATTTGAATGAGCGACCAGGGACAGTTTAGATTAATTATCTCATAATTAATCACGGACTGTTATCATAGTAAACATGCTAATAATATGATAACCATTAATTTATCTCTATAAATTAATGGATATGTTCACAACATATCTATAAAATGATTGGCCCTAGGGCACAATCTCCAACAGAAATTCCTTTATAATTATAGTTAAAAGTGTTTTAATTATAATAATTATAAAGGTGGCTGAAAACTTGTTAAAATTGTGAATTTTAAAATTTTTGGTGGTCAATATTTATAAATTCTTGAATGGTGATTCATGGTATTTATAATTATTGACAAAAGGCCTAATCTCAAGAAAAGGGCATGTTAAAATTTCACAGACCCTAAATAAAACACAATTTTAAAAGGAGTTTTAATATATGTGTTGATTACCGTGTTTGACATAATTATATGAATTGTTCATATTTGAATTGTGTGGTGTTGGATATGGCTCTAGGAGGTTTATTTCGGTAAATACGGCCTGCGTGTCGTCTCCCTCTACTCTGGTGTAAAATTTACTTTTAGTTTATACCTCAATGTAACTGAGGTTTATTCACGTGTAATTTTATTTTTCCTTTTAGAAAGGTTCTCTCATTGGCTTGGGAGAATTCTAGGGTAGATGGGCCATATCTAAACACGGTGTTTGTTTTACATTTAGTTGTATGTGATGCGCTAGATGTATGTTTAGGGTGCGAATTTTAACATGCTAATTATATATATCGCGCTACAACCACGTATACGATACGAGCATGGGATTTTGTATACGATACAAAATCCAGGCACATGTTTATATGTATGAGATACATGGGGTAATAAACATGTGGCATGACTCGTTTAATTTTAAAAGGAGTTTTAAAATTAAACTATAAGACGGAACCAATTTTTTTTAATTAATTTTAAAAATCAAACCCTTTTAGAAAATTTAAGTAAATAATGCCATCGCTAAAACGCCCTGTCAAAATCTTGTTCATCGTGGAGCGCTGATCGCCTCCGCGACACGTATCTGCCTTGACCTTGAGGAGACACGGGTGAATGGGATTTTCAACACGATGCCCATTGAAATCTTGGTTCTTTGAATACGGTGATCGCCTCCGCGACACGTATTGCAGTTGAGCCTTGATGATATGGGGATTGGCCTTCGGCCTCATTGTTTTGAACTTAGCCATTCACATGTTTTACCGAGTGACTTAATGAGGTTATCAAAACGGTTTTGGACCTCAAGGCATTAGATGGGATAAACATGCCATAATAAGTATCATGAGATGATACAGTCCCATAAGGATCTAAGAGTCACATGAGATGTGATTGGTAAGGAGTTACCTACCTAAATAACTAAAGGGTGCATGATCGCCTTCGCGATGGTAAACTTTAGTGAAATATGGATCTTAGCCACTAATAATAAATGTCACTGGGTTTTATAAAATGGTGGATACAATTTTATTTTCCTGCTAATTAAAGCTTTTCATATCTAAATTGTAGAAATGGCAATGAACGTTCAAACACTATCACTGCGATCTGTCCTTGAGAAGGACAAGTTGACTGGGACTAACTTTCATGACTGGTACCGAAATCTGAGAATTGTTCTCACCCAAGAAAGAAAGCTCTATGTCCTAGAGAACCCCATCCCTGAACAGCCTGCTGCAAACGCTCCAAGAGCACAGAGAGATGCTTACGAGAAGCATCAAAGTGACTCTGTGGACGATGCCTGTCTTTGGCTGGTAACCATGGTTCCCGAGATTCAAAAAACTTGGAGAACAAAGGGGCATATGAGATAATAACACATCTCAGGGAAATGTTCCAAGTACAGGCAAGGCAAGAGAGATTTGAGACAGCAAAGGCTATATACTGTTGCAAGATGGCAGAAGGTGGATCTGTTAGTGCCCACGTCTTGAAGATGCAGGGGTACATAGATCACCTTGCCAGGTTGGGTTTTCCCATTGTGCCAGAGCTAGCGACGGATTTGATCCTGAATTCGCTACCTAGAAGTTATGACCAGTTCGTCTTAAACTTCAATATGAATGGCATGGAGAAGACCGTTTCTGAACTGCATGGGATGATAAAGACTGCTGAGGCATCTATTAAGAAGGCTCCTAGCACTGTTTTACTAGTTCAGAACAAGGGAAAGGGTAAGGGCAAAGGAAAGAGGAGAGGAGACGCCGAGGTTGGTGGGACCAAGCCTGCGGCTAAGCCTAACCCGCCGCCTGCCAAGAAGGCAAAGCCCAATAAGGATACAGTCTGTTTCTTCTGCTAGAAGCCGGGACACTGGAAGAAACTGTAAGCTATTCTTGGAAGATCTGAAGAAGAAGAAGACCGAAGCCTCTACTTCAGGTATCTTTGTTATAGGCGTTCACTTGTCTACTCCTACCACTTGGGTATTGGATACTGCTTGTGGTTCTCACATATGTACTAATGTGCAGGGGTTGAGAAGAAGTAGAAAGCTGAGCAGAGGCGAGGTGGACCTACGTGTGGGCAATGGAGCAAGGGTTGCTGCTGTTGCTGTAGGGACATACGAGCTTGTTTTGTCCACTGGGCTTATTCTGTCTTTGAATAATTGTTATTACATTCCATGTTTGAGTTCAAACATTATATCACTCTCTTATTTGGATAAGGAAGGTTTTATTTGTGTGAATGGTAATGGAAAGTGTTCAATTTATAAGAATGATGTGTTATATGCTTTTGGAGATCTGCATGATAACCACTATATCTTAAAATTGGAACAAAGACATAATAACGATATCTATAACATTGATACTAAAAGGATTAAGGTTGGCGAACCTAATCCTACATACCTTTGGCACTGTAGCCTAGGTCATATAAACGAGAGACGCCTTGAGAAGCTCCATAGAGATGGACTTCTAAGCTCATTTGATTTTGAATCATATGATGCTTGCGAATCATGTTTACTTGGCAAGATGACAAAGGCGCCTTTCACTGGTCAGAGTGAGAGGGCATCTGACTTATTGGGAATCATAAATAGTGATGTATGTGGACCCATGAGTATTCATGCCAGAGGAGGTTACTCCTACTTCATTACGTTTACTGACGACTTCAGTAGATATGGGTATATCTACTTAATGAAGCACAAGTCAGAGTCTTTTGAAATGTTCAAAAGATTTCAAAATGAAGTTGAGAACCAACTTGACAAGAAAATTAAGATCCTTCGATCTGATCGAGGAGGCGAATATTTGAGTCAAGAATTCACTGATCATCTTAGTAGTTGTGGAATAGTTTCACAACTGACTCCCCCTGGAACACCACAGTGGAATGGTGTGTCTGAGAGGAGGAATCAAACTCTATTGGATATGGTTCGATCTATGATGAGTCAGACCGATCTTCCGCCATCCTTTTGGGGATATGCTCTAGAAGCTGCCGCGTTCACACTTAACCGTGTTCCGTCCCAGGCCGTTGAGAAGACACCATATGAGATATGGAAAGGGAAGAGTCCCAATTTGTCTTACCTCAAGGTTTGGGGATGTGAGGTTTACGTTAAGCAACAAGCTAACGATAAACTGTCTCCCAAATCCCTCAAGTGTCTGTTTGTGGGATTTCCTAAAGAAACAAAGGGGTATTACGTCTACTGCCCAACTGACAACAAAGTGTTTGTGGTCAGGAGGCGCAAACGGAAACTGGAGAAGTTCCACAAGATACATCATAGGCGCAAACGGAAACTGGAGTTGTTCCACAAGACGTTGTGGAAGCTCCTCCACAAACACAAGGACCACGAAGGTCTGATAGAACACGTTTTCAGCTAGATAGATACTATGGATTTCTCGTGACCGAAAACAAGGATGTGTTGCTCACAGAGCGTGGTGAACCCACCACCTATCAAGAGGCCATCGTAGATCCCAACTCAGAGAAATGGGTTGAAGCCATGAAGGCTGAGATGCAATCCATGTACGACAACCAAGTTTGGACCTTGGTCACTCCACCTGAAGGGGTGAAACCCGTAGGGTGCAAGTGGGTTTTCAAAGAGAAAACAGACATGGATGGCAACGTCAGCATCTTCAAGGCGAGGTTAGTTGCAAAGGGATTTACGCAACGTCATGGTATAGACTATGACGAAACGTTTTCGCCTGTTGCAATGGCCAAATCCATTAGGATCCTCCTTGCCATAGTTGCATATTACGACTATGAGATATGGCAGATGGATGTCAAAACAGCATTCCTTAACGGAAGGCTTCCCGAGGATGTGTATATGATACAACCCGAGGGGTTTGAGTGTCCTGAGGCACCAGACATGGTGTGCAAGCTTCAGAGATCCATTTATGGATTGAAGCAAGCATCCAGGAGTTGGAATCATCGTTTTGATGAGGTCGTCAAAGAGTTTGGCTTCCTACAAAACCCTGACGAACCTTGTGTTTACAAGAAGGTTAGTGGGAGCACGATTGTGTTCTTGGTACTGTATGTCGATGACATACTACTCATTGGAAATGATATCTCAACCTTAGATATTGTAAAATCCTGGTTGGGAAAATCCTTTTCAATGAAGGACTTAGGAGAAGTCGCCTATATTCTAGGAATCAAGATCTATAGAGATAGATCTCGTAGGCTTCTTGGGTTGAGTCAAGGCACATACTTGGATAAGGTACTGAAGAGGTTCAGTATGCAAGATTCCAAGAAGGGATTCATTCCGATGAATCATGGGCTGACCCTAAACAAGAAACAGTGTCAAGGAGCCACGGTACCACCAGAGGACCAAACATATACTCAGACGTTTTCACCTCGTCAGGGAGATGATTGACAGAGGTGATGTAAAGATATACAAAGTAGCAGGCGAGGATAACGTTGCTGATCCTCTGACAAAGCCGCTTGCAAGGTTCGCACATGAGAGACATGTATCGTCGATGGGGATTAGACGCATTGATCAGTGTACCTAGGAGTAGGAACAACTAGATTGATGATTGTACCCTAGTGCAAGTGGGAGTCTGTTGGGAATTGTGCCCTATGGCCAATCCTCTTTTATGTATGTTATGAACATATGAATTAATTTATAGAGATAAATTAATGGTTTTCACATTATTAGCATGTTTACTGTGATAACGTCCGTGATTAATTATAAGATAATTAATCAAAAACTGTCCCTGATCCATTTTTTTCGTGGGAGCGAAAATGAACTAAGATCTGCATGACCTCGGTGCATAGAGATGCACGCACTAGATGCTGGAACGAGTGTCATGGTGCAATTACGTAAGGGGTTACGAGTTGCTGGACTGACCCGGAGAGTCCTGCATGGGTTTAGTCATCAGCTTGCCTCTCCTGTACGCTTGTCACGACGCCTTAGACCTGAGGTCATCATTATTCCGGCGTTGCAGTTGTCAGACTTTGGCTTAGTCTAACGTTGCCCGTAGCAGGGTAGCCATAAGGGCTAAGTACGGGTTTGGTTGATTGCCGTGCTGAGGAATGTGCACTGACCAAAATAGGGATTTTGTTCCCCATAAGATGGGAGACATCTTACTGGCGCCCTCGATGAGTCTGTCCAAGGAAAGAGTGGCCACTCAGTATATTGGGCCTTATTCAAGGAGATCGAGAAAGTAAAGGTTTGAATCATGGATGACTTTCCTGTGCCTGATCCATGACCAAGATATCGCAGAACAATAGGGTCGGTGCCAAGGAGGTACTAAGGTTAAAATCGGTTTTGGTAACAAACGATCACTCACGTGTTTTGGGTAGTCGTGATGGCTTGCTAGAGTCCGCTCACGACTTGTAGGACATGGGGATGACATACTGCCAACTTCACGTTGGGCCTGTTGGGTCACACACGAGCAGGATTAGAACACACTTTATAAGGGACATGAATTAGGGTAATTCGTGGGTCACTCCGTGGCCTAATTTAAGACACAGAGGAAATGTCTGGGACATTATGTCTTGTCTTAAATTTTCTACAGTTTAAATAATTGTTAAATGATTAATAGATATTAATTATTTACAATTAAAATATTAGGAATAATAAATCAAATAAGTTTCCTAAAAGTTAGGAGATTATTGATTTGTAAAATTCACTAATATTGGCATAGAGGGTGGCGCCTCTTTTAAGGAGATTTAATTAATAAAAATGTTTTATTAATTTAAATCATGAGTTTGAATTTGAATTTGAAATTCAAAATTTGAATTAAGATATTGGGGTAATATTTAAATTCAATAAAGAATTTAAATTCAGAATTCAAAATTTGAATTAAAGATATTATGGTAATATTTTAATTCAAAAACATTGGGATAAAATAAGTTGGTTATGACTTCCTAATTTTAGGAGTTATTTTTGATTTATAAAATTCCAATAAAATTTAAGGTGTTAGGCGCCTATCTCATGGTGGGTCCCATTGGGAGATTTGATCTTCCATTTGATTCTCTGAGATAGCAATTTGAATTTGAATTAAAATATTATGGTAATATTTTAATTAGATATTCAAGTCTTAAAGATATGATATTATTGTAATATTATTATAATATCACGATTTTATATTTAAAGATATGCTGTATCTAATACCCAAGTGGTTTGCGAAGAAAAATGGACA
>QANZ01009302.1:0-17419 GCA_003254925.1 Chamaecrista fasciculata
AAAAAGCATTTTATTGTTAAAAAAATACAAAGAATTCATATGGTCCTCACACTCACTATCCGTGACTTCATGTCTCTGCAAATCTTCAATCAACATAATATATTCAAGACTCTTGTATGTATTATTAATAAATAAATTGAAAAAAATGAAAGAAATCATTCCGTGGAAGAAAGAAATGAACTTTTTCAATTTTCTTCATCTACATCCTTTATAAACACAACAAATAAGAAGGAAGCTTCATAGTTCAAAGTGGAAAACAAAAATGAACGATGCCGTCAAAGTTCTTCAGATCTTCAGTCCTCACGAGAAAATGCGGGAGAGAAGAGAAGTTGAATGGAAACGACAAAACCTGTAGAAGTCGAGATCTTCACCGTCACCGTTGAAGTTCAAATAATGTCGTACCGGAGCAACCATTGACGACCGGTGCCAGCCAAATCGTGACCTCGAGCGCTTTGCTACTCTGCATCTACAATGGCCGACGAGGGTGAGGGGCTGAGATTTTAGAGACGAGAGTAGGCTTTGAGAGATGAGAGTGAAAGAGTTTGAATTTTGAGAGTTTGATATTTTTGATGGTGACTACGTGGGAGAGTGTGAGAGCTTGACTTGGTAAGTGTGAGAAGTTTTGAGAAGAGTGAAGTGTATTCAAGAAGATTCAGCAAAATCAATGTAGTTTTTTATTTATTTTTTTTTCAATCGGGTCGGGTCGGGTTTAATCGGGTTCAAGCGGGTTAACCCGATGACCCGATCAGATCGAATTTTTTGTAAAATCCAGATCCATCGGTACTTCGAACTACTAAACCAGACTCGACCGAACCCGATATTTACGGTCGGGTTAGTCGGGTTAACCCACTTTTGCACACCCCTAATATATACTAATCTAAAGAAGGTGAAGTTAGTAGTATAAGAAAGAAGATAGAAGCAATCACGGTAGCAGTAAAATTGTGAAAATCTTAATTCTACTCTTCTTGATAAAAAGTGAAATCAATAAAAAATAAAGAGACTAAGTAGATTAATTAAATGATTGACAAAAAAAAGATTAGTTGAAGGTGAGTCACTTTACGCACTGTTAAAGCTTAGGGAGTGTTAGTGTTGTTAGTGTTATTATGTAAGTAGTTGAGGATTTACATTAATTAGGTAGTTAGGAGTATGTATTAAATAGGAGCTCATGACTTAGCTTGTATATATATCCTTGTATTTTCATTGAAGAAATAAGAAAAACATGACTTAGCTTCTTACATTAACATGGTATCAGAGCCTCCCGTTAAAATTTGGGTTGTGCTCCTCTATTTTTGATTGAGTTGTGTGTCATTCCAACTCAACAATTCCTTATTCAAATTTCTTTCCAAATCTGCATTTGTGACTCCTCCAAATCAGATCTCTTTTTTCGACTCATTCTGAATAAGATTATTCAGAATCTCGGCTTTCTCCAGCGTATCCCACCACATTTCCAGGTTACCACTCGCCTAGGTAGGGTTTTCAGATCCAATCATCTCCGGCCATCATCTCGGGACACGCGCCGGACCACTGTGCTCGAAAGCCGCCGACCGTCCAAACCCCAGTGACTCCGCCGTCAAAGCCGCCGCCACGCGCCGCCATCCAGAATCCCGTTTTCTGCACTCGCCGGCGCGTGAGGAGTTTTCCGGCGACATTTTCCGGCGTTCTCACTGTCGTTCAGGTCGCCGACACCTTCTCTGTCCATTGTTAGGGTTCGTTTGGCCATCTCTCACCTTTATCATTTTTCAAGTGTGTAAGCCATGGAAAGTAGTAACACTGGAGGTTCTGATTTTCCTAAGTCAGGTATTTTCTCCACTATTCATAGTGGCGCTCCCATTATTACATCTGAAAAATTGCTTGGGGCATCAAATTATAAATCTTGGGCTGCATCGGTCAAATTATGGTTTAGAGGACAAGGTTACTTAGATCATTTAAGTAAACAGGAAAGTGATGTTGCTGAAAAAGAGAGGCCAAATTGGATAAAAATTGATGCTCAACTTTGTTCATTATTATGGAACTCTATCGATTCTCACTTATTGTCCACATATCAAGCATATGAAACATGTTATGATGTATGGAACAGGGCTGCCACTGTCTATAACAATGATATTCAACGCTTTTATGATGTTTTGTTTAACCTTGTCAATTTCAAGTCCTAGGATTTAGATGATCACAGTTATGTGGGTAAGATGGAGGCCCTAAAACATGAATTTAGATCCCTAATGCCATCTACATCATCAATTTCGGATCAAGACAAACAATGGGATAAATTTTTTATGGTGCTGACCTTGATCCATTTATGTCCTGACCGTGAAGCTATAAAAGAATAAATTTTGGGGGGTTCCACTATTCCCACATATGACGACGTTATTGGTCGTTTGGTTCACATCTCCTCATCACGACCTGCAAGTGAAAATCGTATCATTCCTCCAGTTGCTGACTCTTCTGCCCTGGTATCACACAATAGTGACAAAGGTGGCAAAGGCAGTGGGCGCAAACGCCCACATTGTACTCATTGTAACAGGCTAGGACATACTCGTGATCGTTGTTGGCAACTCCATGGCCGACCTCCTCGGCCTGTTAATCTTGTCCAATCTGAAACACCTGCTGATAGTTCTTCAGACTCTATCACTTTGATCAGTAATGATTATAAGGAGTACCTCAAGTATCAACAAAGTAAACAATCATCTGTGACTGCCTCAGTTGCTCAGGCTGGAAATGTGACTGCTTGCTTTGCCCGTTCTCCTGACATTGGGCCGTGGGTGCTTGACTCAGGTGCTTCCGAACATATTTCTGGTAATAAAAATCTGTTTACCAATCTTTCTAGTTCCTCTGCTCTTCCCTTAGTTACTATGGCAAATGGTTGTAAAACTGCTGCTACAGGGATCGGTCAAGCCCAAATTCTTCCTTCCATAATTGTTGATTCTGTCCTTTATGTCCCTAAGTCTCCATTCAATCTTATTTCTGTGAGTAAATTAACTCACTCTCATAATTGTTCCATTACCTTTGCTAATGACCGTGTTTCTATCCAGGATCGGAGTACGGGACGGATGATTGGCGTAGGACGTGAGTCAGGAGGCTTGTATCATCTTTCACCTTCATCTTTTGTTGTTGCGTGCACATCAAGTTGTTCCCCATCACTTCTCCACAACCGTTTGGGACATCCAAGCCTTTCAAAACTTCGCAAGATGGATGTCTCTCTTTCCACCTTGTCTTCCCTTCAATGCGAGTCATGTCAGTTGGGTAAACAAACCCGTGCTTCATTTCCTAGTAGTCCTAGTAGTCGGTCAACTTTCCCTTTTCAACTTGTTCACTCTGATGTTTGGGGTCCTAGTCGAGTGTCTTCTGTTTTTGGCTTTCGGTATTTTGTAACCTTTATTGATGATTATTCTCGTTGTACTTGGTTATTTTTAATGAAAGATCGTTCTGAGGTATTTGACATTTTCCAGAATTTCTATGCTGAAATAAAGACTCAATTTAATACATCTGTCTCTATGTTACGTTCTGATAATGCTAAAGAGTATTTGTCTACATCCTTTAAGGCATTTCTAAACTCTCAGGGAATTTTACATCAAACTTCATGTCCCCACACCCCACAACAAAATGGGATAGCCGAACGTAAAAATTGTCATCTCATTGAAACAGCTCGTACTCTGCTCATTCATCATAATGTACCCACTACTTTTTGGAGTGATGCTGTTCTTACCGCATGTTATTTGATTAATCAAATGCCTTCTTCTGTCTTAAATGATCAAATCCCTCATTCTTTGTTATTTCCTGATGATCCTCTTTATCATCTTCCTCCTCGTGTTTTTGGTTGTGTGTGTTTTGTCCATGATCTCACCCCAGGTAAGGATAAACTTTCGGCCAAATCTATCAAGTGTGTCTTTCTTGGTTATGCTCGACTTCAAAAAAGGTTATCGATGTTATTCTCCTTCCACTCGACGTTGTTTTGTCTCTTTAGATGTGACCTTTTTTGAGTCCTCTCCGTTCTTCGGGTCTTCCATTCCCTCCAGTCCTCCTGTGACTGAAGCTCTTCCCGTTCCTTTCCTTACTTTACCAGCACAGGACACACCTAGTCCTCCTCTTCAAACATATCATCGTCGTCCATGTCCTGCGATTACTGAGACTCCTCCTGACTCGCTAAGTTGATAGAAGCAGTCACGGTAGCAGTAAAATTGTGAAAATCTTAATTCTACTCTTCTTGATAAAAAGTGAAATTGATAAAAATTAAAGAGATTAAGTTGATTAATTAAATGATTGACAAAAGAAAGATTAGTTGAAGGTGAGTCACTTTACGCACTGTTAAAGCTTAGGGAGAAAGACAACTTAAGAATAATTTGTATTATACTAATTATTATTTATTTATGTATATATTAAAATAAAAAAATAAAAAATTATATAAATGACGGGCTAACGGGTTGGGTTGGGTTGAGTGAGCTCCGAATTCTGAAACCCGCAGCCCAACCCAAACTACTACGAGCTAAGAATTTTCAAACCAAACCATCCCGCTAGCTCAAATCAAACCAACCCAAACCTACGGGTTGGGTTGGTTTTGACAGGTTGGCGGGTTAGACCGAATTGCTAAACATCCCTAGCTACAAACACTAGCCCAATTCTTCTGCCACAACACTATATTTGGCCAAGTCTAAACTGTATACTTTGTAGAAATTATAGAAACAAAATGCATTATGTCCAATTTAGTTATAAATGATTAAAAAAATTACACTTTCAGCTCATATGTTTACCTTCACTTTGGAGTGGATGTGATTATGTATACAATCAATAAAGTTAAAAAGAACCTCATCAAAATTCACAACAAGCCTGACAAAAATAATAACGAAAGTCAATATGCCAAATATATAACTTCTCAAAGCAAATTAAATTAGTTTAGGAAGTTACTCTTCCATTGCACAAAACCATATATCCTGGAGAGAAAAATACCTTTGAATATCCATAATCCTACAGATCGAAAAATACTTCTCTGCAAGAGTCTCTAGAGTCAACAATATAAAATGCTACTCTTTTCAATAGTTTCCAACATTTTTTGTTAGCATGTTCTTGCAATGAAATCATAATGTAAAGAAGAAAAAGAATGTCAAAGGAAATTAGATGATGATAAAATGGTAGATATCTGAGAGGGAGAGTTGTACCTTAGGAGCAAGTGAGCAACAACGGACAACTACAGTATGAAGCTTGTTGACAAATCACCTATAAACCAAAAAATGAAAATCTCAAGAATGATGGGGGAAGAAAATTAAATGGATGATCAAATATCAGAGAGGGATAAAGCGAGAATAAGAACCTTTTCCGATTGAAACATGAATCATATGATTGAAGACTTTGGGAGAATCACAACAAGCTCAACAAGGGTCTTTCCAGTACTATACACAATATTCTCATCCGGTGAACACAATGCTCGCCATCACAGCGTTAACGTTGTCCTCGTGCGGGATTTCCATACTTTCATTATTTTATCCCTCTATGTTGAGTACAATCTTCTTCATTGGAGCTCAACATCAAAAGGCATGGTCATGCTTGATCTTAATCGACAGTGTTAAGGTTAAGGGGAGAGGAGAAGAGCAGAGTCGAATGAGAGCGCCTCGCATATTGTGAAATTTGAATGGAACTTTGAAATTTGGAGTAGGAAGTGAAAAGGGAAGTTGATTTGAGAGTTTTTTTTTATTTGGTTTAAAAAACAAAGAGATGCGAGTGAGGAAAATAATTTGAGAGATGTCAAATGTGAATGAAGATAGGTACGAGTAAGAAATGGAAGTGAAATGCATTGTTACTATAAAGTGCAACTCACCACAAATGAGCCAATAAGGAAATGAGTAGTGTAACTCGCCACAAATGAGCGACACGTGTGCAACTCAAAACACTCTTTTATTAAATATCAAAACACTCTTTTATTAAATATATAGATAGATAGATAGATATAGATATAGATAGATTGATGAATGAATTTAACATTCTCTTACGAGAATGTCAAATAACAAAATATTTTTAATGGACAAAAGCTTCACATATAAAGTTCCATTACAGACAAATTCTTGTATATATCACATCTAATAATAGTACAGACCTAGTCAGTTATAAATCGTAACGTAAACATGTTTAAATGATAACATTTATAATTGGCTTAGGATAATTGTTGTATCTCCATTCACCAAAGTATGCAGATAAAAATCTTGCTTTTAGTACTTGCAAGTTGAAGCTCTTCTATAAGCATCTCATGCGGCTAATTGAAGTCTTAGTTCTCAACTCTCAAAAAAATATCCTAAAGCCATATGAAGGATGAATCATGCTCAGCTCCACCATTTTAGTAGTTAGATAGGCCAATATCATCAATAGAGATTCTTTTAGGAACCTTCAAATTTAACTGCTGGGTGTCCCATCCAGCTTCATTCAACTTTTGATTAAAATCCTCAAATCTATCTTCCAGTTCTGCTAGGCTATTAGCAATTTGATCGCAAACATTGCCATTGATATCCCAGTTCTCACTTAGCCAGAAAGTCTGCCAAATGCTTCGCAATACTGAGACACTTGTGGCTCCAACCTACAGAATTGTCAAGGGTCATTTCGTCTCAAACTTGAAGTGCAAATGAAGCACAAACTGACCGACCATATACGAGAATCAAATTTTAGTTGAAAGAATCGGAATATTCGATTAGTAATTAGTAGTCTTATAACATAGTGAGGAGTATTTCAAATCAAAAGGATAAGTTGTTGAGGGAAGAGATTTGAATAGATTTTACCATTTTATTATAACCTCTAACAAGTTTGATTCTAAATTGAGGCAAAAAAAAAGAACTATATTGTGCAATAATGCATACCTTAAAAGAAACGTAAAACCTCATACCATCCAACTGTTGATTCACCGTGAGTATATATTTCTCATTTGCATATGATTTCAACAGTGTCTTTACCTGCCCTGACAATTGACATATAAGAAAAATAACAACTCGAAGAATGGTTTCATGGCTTTGGCTAAATCCATAGAGAAAATAATTTTGAAGCTCTTTAATTCCCCAACTCGTGCAATAGTCATGATAGCAATAAAGAAACAATATACCATGATATGAGATCTCTCTACACCATCCATCTTCTCCAAGGGCAAGCCAAAGCTGATTTTTGGCTTCATGAAGTTCTGCCATGCTAAAATATTTTCTTCCCTGTTGCAATCCACACATCCTGAAATAAAACCATCCAACAACTTCGAATTTTTGTGGAGGGAAATAACTCAAATTGCAAAGGACTGAATTTGTTTGAATGTAACCTGGAACAGTAGAGTGTAAAACATGAGACTTTGCCAGTATGCGAGCACGCTTAAGATTTATCTGTCAGAGAGAGATATGTAATAGAAATATCACTCAATAAATCAATCGCTAGTATATATCCCTTCCCTTTTAATTACATTCTTCCTTTTAACTATCCAGGCTATGAAATAAATCTCAATGTCAATGAAACAAGAACAATCAATATTGAGATTTAAGAACAATAAAATTCAATATTTATATCATCCCAACAGAGAAAGCCTCAAGTTAAGAACCAACAAATTTTTTTTGGGTTAGATGCTATAGTAGCTCAAGCACTAAACACTCACTGTGTTAAACCGGAGGACTGAAAGGGATTGATAGCGTAACCAAAGATGTGCAAGCCGCATGGACAGCCAAGTCAATGACAATACAGGATATGATTTTACGAGGCCAGGTGTATCCTGCATTCAAACACCCTTAAAGTATCAAACTTGCTTGGTAGTTTCATAAAAAGAATTAATCCATCCGCAAAAATTGTTCACATACCAATATCAATATGCCCAAACCAAGGCCAACCAGCTGAGCAACCACTTCCCAAACTTCTTCCTGAGAAATTATGAAGAATCAATTATGTGCAAATGCAGTTTGTATAGCATTTGATGTTTTCCAGATTTAGATATGGAAGAGAATTTTATCACAATACTAGAGTAGAATTTATCTAAACATTTGTCATAAGATATACCTTTGCTGCTACCTCTCCTAGGTTTCCTGAAATGGCAAAATGGCTTTGAATCACACGAAAGGAAGGATCTTTGAGCCCTCTTGCTACAGCCTGTTCGAAAGTCAAAATCAAATAAATTTATACAACCATTAATGCATTGACATTTAAATCATCCAGTGTATACATGAAGTACAACTATCAGGTAACACCACTTATATAATTTCTTATAAGTGAAGTTTTGTCCTTAGGCCCTTCATGTTAATTTATCTTTGAGCTATTATTGATAACCAATTCATGCACTGATTTCTGAAAAAAAAAATGGTAAAGCTGCAAACTGAAGTACCTTAGTAAGATTTCCCAGAGAAGCTAAAGGAAGGAAATAGGCAGGATATAATTGGGTCGTCAGATCAAAAATGCTGCATTGGAGATCCACAGACCAAGTACTTTCAAAATCTTGATTTAACTTATACATTGCAATATAAAACAAGGTTTATTAATCAGACCTCCCTGCACTGCCAATGAAATCTGCATACATTCTCCATTGCTTTGGATCATCATCAAAGAGATTTCCAAACCGCCCACCTGGAAAAGATAGTAACAGTTAGTCAGTGATAAATAAAACTCAGCATTTAATCATCAGCTTCCAATAGATCTCTTCATGATTTCCAGACCAATAAATAACCGTCCAACGGCTCCAATGCCATCCTTTGAAACCCATCTAAAGATAGAAGCATAAAACATGCAGTCAATCATATAGAAGCCAGATCAACAAATGATGGCTGCATAATAAGTGTCATGGTATTGTATGCATATCAATATCTATTTTATAAAAACCATAGAAAGTACTAAAACTGATGAATCACCTGATGGCAGCAGCAGAAGCGGCAGCTGTGGTTCCTGAAAAAGATCCAACACCAACAGCCTGCAAGTGTGGATGAAATTTAGACACCAATGCAGTATTGAAATGCAACTATTGTTCATTTCTTTGTAATCGTACAAAAAAATAGTATATCAGAAGATGGCTTTGTTATGGAACACAATTGTGCAATACTTAGCTGGACCTTACAATCAAAAGTAAAATCTATGATGAACAAACTTAAAGGTTATTTCCTACAGGATGTAGAATTCATGCGAAATGATAATAATTGTCATAAAAGTTGTTTCCCACAGGATGTAGAATTTTCCTAATAATATGCAATATTTCGATATTAAAACCAAAACCTATCTTTTCATACTCTGTCTTCTTCACATGCGTATCTTTACTATATTTGACTATATTAAAGATTGTTGAATGATGTTATGTAGAAATTAATGTCAAAATGCCAAAAATTATTTTCAAGAGCATATATAATTATAATTTAACCTTGCCATTAATTTGCAAAAAGAAAAAATTGGGAACCTTGTACATTGATGATCAAACTTAATGCTAAACATGCCAAAATGCATGCAAAGGAACCATGGAAAAATAGATTAGTATTTGGAAGAGAATTTTAGAACTATATGGAGACGCTGCTGACAGTTTAAACTTTAAAGTATTATCATTGCCTTTAGGAGACTTGAAGTGACCAAGGCATGACAGATCCATCCAGTTACGTTGGTAGGGAACTGTAACAACATGTAGTCCAAGTAATCATCTGAAACTGATCCTGCATCACAAATGAAAAAAATAGGGAACAAATAGTTTTTAACAAGTTCACTTGACCTCTGAAACAGAAACTCAAGATGTTTCTCCACCATTTATCTACCGGCAAGAAGTTACTAATGTTCGCTTCTAGTCCTCTACTCATATGCAAGTCACCACTATGTATTTTTCAAACCATCAGACGTTTATTGGAATGATGGAAACTTGGATATTATTTCAGTGGATTCAAATTATTGTTGCATTCTATGATCCTACCAAGGAAGAATGAACAAATAGGACTATATTAGGGATTGTATATATTGCAATTAGATTTTACTCTACTATCTATACTTGTAAAATGTAATATATTCAAAAACTCAGAAGACAAACGAGACAGAAAAGATGTTTGATGTATATCATGTATTATAAATAGGCTAAATTGCACTAAAACCCCTTGAGTTTTAAGTTAGGGGCAGAAAACACCCCTGAGTTTTAAAATTTGACAGATAGACCCTCTGAGTTTTCAATTGTGCTCACTTAGGACTCTTGAGTTTTAAAACTTAACAGACAGACCCCTAACTTCCAACTTTGCTCACTTAAGACCCCTAAATAGCCTCATTTTTTTAAAAACTCAAGGGTCTTGACTCTTGGGTGAACAAAGTTGATTTGTCTCTCAAGTTTTAAAACTCAGGGGTCCTAAGTGAGCAAAGTTGAAAACTCATGGGGGCCGGTTTGTCAAGTTTTAAAATTCAAGAGTATTTTCTGCCCCTAACCTAAAACTCAAGGGTCTTAGTGCAATTTAGCCTTATAAATAAAAGGGGAAAAAAGATTGCATGTCATTATGTCAATTACCTGGGTAGCCTTCTGGTAAAATAAAGTCTTTAATTACATATGAAAGCCAGGTTACTCTTTTGTCCTCTGAATTCAAATCTTGAAAACTGCTAGTTGTAGGCTTATCTTCCTCAACAATAAGAGTTAGCAACTGTGATTTATTATCTACTTCATATCTGCTCATAAGAAATCGAGAAAAAGAATAATTGTAAGCAAAATTTTGTCCAGGCTGAAGCATGGTTTGGAGAGAAGGCAGCTATTGTGCAAACTACAAATTACTTAGTTGAGCAACTAAGTCCATAAGGTTACTAAACCATTCCAATCAACAAGCAAAATTCTATATAACGAACCTACATATGCTACATATCCTTTTTAATTTCTTATATTCAATGGGTATGAGAATCTAACGTCTCAACTTCACTAACTACTACCATTATCAGCTTCCAACGAGCTAAGTGTTACCATTAAATAATTTACATCTGAAGAAGTTAAGTGAAAACCTCTTAGTAGTACCATTGCTATATCTCTCAACCCATATCGCCCGCGATGGCCCTTGACCACTGGAAAAAAAGAAAAAAAAAATTATCGATTCAATCACAAAAGAACCCTTAATTGGATTATTTGAAATGGACAATTCGAACAAATTCCAAAACGAATAGGTAAATAGTTAACCTGGGAGTATCAAGTTCATCTTCATTGTTGAAATTGGAATGGGTAGAAGAGCAAAGAATCGGAGTGGTTCGCTTAAGCGTCCTCGACGAAGAACCAAAAGCAATGGAAGGGAAAGAGAGTCGGAAGCTGTGAGACATGGAAAATGTTCAGTGTTGTACGCTTCAAGAGGCTTTCGGCATCTTCGTCTTTACCGCCAAATCAACACTATCCATTTCTTCACAAGTTCTGGCACCACAAGAAACGAGCCCTGTGTTAAACTTGCAAGAGTATAGATTAATTTCGAAAAGGGGAAAACATTAATTTCCTTCTTAAATTTTACACGAATAATCAATTTCATCCCCAATTATTTTTTCAGCCTCAACGTTTTAATATTTTGATAAATTTTATCATTTGACTAATCTTTTTAATAAATTAATGACAAACAACATTATATATTTTCAATCTTAATTGAGATTTGAGTTTCTTTTTATATTAATCATATTAATATTTGACCAAAATAAAAGTAAAAGATAAAATTGACAAAAATATAAAATATTATGAACAAAATTAACTAAAAAAAATATTAAGATTAAAATTGATAATTAATGTAAAATTTGAAACCTTTTGAAAGTTATGAAATCTTTACTTTGGTGTCAACTTTGTTTACCTAAAACTTAATCAATAATCAATCAAATTTCACTATTATTTTCCAAAATTGCCACTTAAATTAAAGAAACCAATGTGTGTGTTTATTTAATTGTATAGATTATAGACCTTGACCAATTCATTATGATGTGAGAGTAGTTCACATTGTGTTTTACGTTGAAGAAAACACAAAATCACATTTTTTGGGGTATTGTGAATCTTTCTCTTGTATTTCTCTCGTGCCTTACTTAAATGGCTAAGCCTGCATCTACAATACATCATGTGGTGTGGTAATAAATGACAAGTAATGGTAATTTTTAATTTATCTCTTGTGTTAGTCAAGGTGCGACATCAATTGTCCCATGGCGGAGGCCCAGGTGTGGGGCCAAGTTATACTCGAACCATGGCGCTTGGCCGTCTGCTCTACTGTGGGTTAAGGAAATAGAGTTGCGCCCTTGCTAATAGCTATAGCTTTTGGCCTAGCGGTAAGCGCTTGATCCTAACAATTGGTATCAGAGCCAAGGTCGTGGGTTCGATTACCAACGGACAATTGCTGAGGGGGAGATTGTTAGTCAAGGTGCGACATCAATTGTCCCATAGTGGAAGCCCAGGTGTGGGGCCAAGTCATAGTCAAACCATGGCGCTTGGGCGTCTGCTCTACTGTAGGTTAAGGAAATAGAGTTGCGCCCTTGCTAATAGCTATAGCTTTTGGCCTAGCGGTAAGCGTTTGATCCTAACAATTGTTAGACTAAATTTTGATATAATTAATTTTATAATTAATTATTATATTTTTGATAATTTGCAAAAAAATTTATTTGACTATGTGTTTTGACTATATTGCAATATCTAGAATGTTTCATCAAGCAGAGGGACTAATCTGTAATAACTAAACGTATTTATGTTCCTTTTTGTGCTTTTGGCTCAAGGACCATTTTGTATGTCTTGGACTCTTGGTATCATATGTATAATAAGATAAGCATGATGACCTCCACACCTTCATATATTATTTTATAATGAGGATCATGAAAGTATATTATAAAAAGAGAATTAGTGAAAAAATATTGTATTGATTTATCAATTTTTTTTTGGTCCATGAAGTTTAAATTGATTTATTAATTCATTATCTTGAAAATCAGAATTTGTGGACGCATGCCCTTATTGAAATTACATTTTGTCCATTTGCCAAAAGTAAATCTTGCTTATTTTGGAAATATACATTCTTATGGCATGAATTTTGATTTTATCATAAAATGTTGCTTGGATTGAATAAATTATATCTCTTAATGCACTTATTGTTGACAAAAGAATGTTGGAAAAATTAATTGTGCTAGGGAAGAGAATTAGTGGAATGTTTCTAATCTTATTCTTTCTCTCTCCTATTCCCTATGATTCTGATTTTATATTATCCTATGTGGATTTTCTTGTGACTCATCACAATTCAAGATTAAGGACTAAATTGATACCAGATGATATTATGTGTCCTTTTGTGTAAATTTAATCTTGAGAAATCATATATCTTGGACGAATTAATTGCATACATAATTCATATATATGTCATATTTAGAATAATGCATATGGGAGCATGCTTCATTTGGAAATTAATTAAATAAAATGCTCCATCTTGAAACATATTATATATAGCATGCTTTATTTCCAGAAAATAAAATCTGATATTATGCCTTATTGTTAGAATCAATTAGTTTCTCTCTTCTCTCTTATAATTAATGTAAAATTGGCTAATTGAATGAGAGAGAATTGCTGATTATTAATGCCTTGTTTCTCACTCCACTCACTCAGATTTTGCCTACAATTTTGGCCAATCACAATTAAGTTTATCGACTAATCTTGTCTCCTTGAGATTGCAGGCCAATAATATTTCAGCATTATTTATGCTAAAGGAAATAACCGTTTGTTCTCCACTCAAACACTCCCCAACGGTCATTTCATGTTTGGGTATAAAAGAATGAAGTCTTGAAGATGTAGACAAGAGCCAACAAGCCAAAACGAATTGTTGTGTGCAAATCAACTAGGTTCTATACATTCTTCATCTTGCTGTGTGCATACATCCTTCCTGCTGTGTGCAGAAGACATCCTTCCTGCTGAGTGCAGAAGATCTTCCTGCTGTGTGCAGATTTCCTGAGCTTTGTGCTTATTGTTCCTGAGTGAAAATCTCTTTGTGAGATAAACCAGATTTCTTCTTCATCTTGTGTGTTTGTAAAATCTCTAAGAAAGTGAAAGTGAAACCTGTGAGGGTGAACCGTGTGTGGTTCTTGGGGAAGCAATATACTGAGATACTTGACTTAGAGTGATTATTTGGGTTGTATTGTAAAACCAAGTTGGTTATCCCGTGTTGTATGCTTTAAGGAAGTGAAGGTGAACTCCTAGGGTGAAACCTTTGTAGGTGAGCCGTGTGTGGTTCCGTAAGGAGTAATATACCGAGAGACTTGCCTTAGAGCATATGTGGGTTAAGTTGTAAAACCTGTAGGGTGATCCCGAGCTTCGTGCAGATTGTATTTTGATACAATATATAAAGAGACCTCTAGCTGGTTGGTTAGAGGTGTGGATGTAGGATAGGGGGAATTTCCGTATCAAGTATCATACCCTTATTTGAACCACTAAAAGTTCTGGTGTGTTTGTTCCTTAACTTAACTCTTTACATTTCCTGAATATTTATTTTGTTAAGGAAACTGTTTTTACGTCTTCCTTAAACATTTTACTCTGTATTATTTTCCAAGGAAGCTACCTTCAGGAACACGTGCTTATTTCAAGATAAAATTTTCAAGGAAGTATATTCAAGGAAGAGTTATAATTCCTCACAGTTTTTAAAGGATACATATCTTCAGGAACAACTCAGCTTTTGAATATACACTTCCAGAAAACTGG
This sequence comes from Chamaecrista fasciculata, assembly GCA_003254925.1. NCBI lineage: Eukaryota > Viridiplantae > Streptophyta > Magnoliopsida > Fabales > Fabaceae > Chamaecrista > Chamaecrista fasciculata. Next base: position 14,606 of record QANZ01009302.1, read on the forward strand.
TACACTTCCTCAGGAAGTTTTTTCAAGGAAAGAATTTTCTGGAAAAGATTTTAAAGTTTCCAATTCACCCCCCCCTCTTGGGATATTTTCACTATCTTATTTTCTAACAATTAGTATCAGAGCAGGTCCTCTATATTGTAGGTTTAACAACCTCAAGGAAAAGATCAAATAGTGAAAATGCAAGAATGATATCCCATGAACGTCCCTCCATTCTTTGATGGCACCAACTCTCTTCAATGGAAGTTGAGGATGAGAATATTTGTTGAAGCAACAGACTTTTAAGTTTGGGAAGTCATCAAAGACGGTCCATACATGGTAACTAAATTGAAAGGAGGTGACCTATATTTGAATGAAGAAGAATACAAGAAACATGAGCTAAATGCTAGAGCCATGTATATCCTATATTGTGCAATAAGTGGTGAGGAACTCAGAAAATTATCTTGCTGCACAACCTCGAAGGAAATGTGGGATAAGCTTGAAGATCTCTATGAAGAAAAATCTGAACAAGAGCTTCCCACAATTTCTAAGGAAACCTCAAAGGAACATAATGCTGAAAATCTTTGCTTAATGACCATTCCAGATTGTGGTAAGAAGCAAAGCAATAATGAGGTAACATCTGTAAGTTTTGATTATAATGATATTATTCCTAATGATTTAAATATTGAAGATGTGATTAAAGAAGAGGTAGAAAATAATGTCTCTAATGATTTAAGCATTGATGATGTAATTAGTGAATTAGAAAAAGTTTTAGAGTCTTATTATGATCTCAAGCATAAATACAAACACTTGCGTAAAGAATATTTTGTTCTTGAAAGTAGATTTGTTAAGGAAGCAAGTGATCATGAAGAGAATTCCACAACTAAGGAAGTAAATACCCTCAAGGAGGAATGTCATGAAAAAGAGGAACTTCTTCAGGAAGCACATACCCTTGAGAAGGAACTCATAGAAAATGTTAATTTCCTTGAAAGTGATAATTTGAAATTGAAAGTTGATAATGAGGAAATTAATAAAATGAACAAAGTCCTTAGAAAGGATCTAGAGAACTTTTCAGGAAGTAGCAAAAAGTTTGACATGATGTTAGGATCACAAAAATGCTACTATGACAAAAGTGGACTAGGACATGGTACTGATATGAGATTTAAAGGACGTCCTGGAAAGAAAAGTTTAGATTCACATAAAAGAAAGTCCATATCCTTTATAAGCAAAACTTGTTATAAATGTAGAAAGAAAGGACATCTAGCTAATGATTGTGATAATTTTGGTAATTCATGTAAAGTTAGAAATCATTTTATTGTTACTAAACAGGTTTGGGTTCCCAAAGGATCTGTTGCAGGATCCAGAACTAACAATGTAAGGACCCAAAGAAAGTTGGGTACCTAGGTTCGAAAATTGTGTTTTTCCTGCAGGTTTTCCTAAGGACATGAGCTTGGATAGAATCATAACTTGTACAAAGATGCTCAAGACACATAACAGGAAACAACACTTAGTTCCTATACTTTTCTAAAAGGATTATAGAAAATGTAAAGCTTTAAAGGAAAGAATATGGAATTATTTACAATCTTTCACCTCCAAGGAATCCTCAACAATATGACATGGCAGAGGAATTTATATATATATACATCAAGACCTTGTTAGATATGACAAGGAATATGCTGTCAATTCCTTAGGATGAAGCTGTCAACACTGCAACGTATATCCTTGACAGATTTCTCATAAGACCCATCCTGAACGAAATTCCATGCATGTCAACTATGGATGGAAAGGAACTCAAATATCAGTTACTTCCATGCATTTTTATGCAAGTGCTTCACTCTTATCAATAACAAGGAAGTATAGTTTGGAGAACAAAAGGAAGAAGGTGCTGATAAAGAAGAAGCTCAAAAGACAAATGCTCAAGAAAAAGGAATTGTTGAAGCTACTGAGGAAGCTGTCTCCAAGGAAGAACCAGTTAAGGAAGCTGACAGTGATGATGAACCAGAGGACGTCAGGATAACAGACCAGGAAGATGATGGAGATTGTGCCCTAGGGTCAATCATCCTTTAGATATATTGGGAATATATCAATTAATTTATGGGGATAAATTAATGGTTATCATATTATTAGCATGTTTACTATGATAACAGTCCATGATTAATTATGAGATAATTAATCTAAACAGTCCCTGGTCGCTCATTCGAGTGGGAGCTTGAATTGAACCAAGACCAGCATGACCTCGGTGCATAAGATGCACGCACTAGATGCTGGAACGAGAGTCATGGTGCAATTAAGTAAGAGTTACAAATTGCTGGACCGACCCGGAGAGTCCTGCATGGGTTCAGTCATTAGCTAGTCTCTCCTGTACAATCTGTCATGATGCCCTTAGACCTGAGGTCTTGACTATTCCGGCATTACAGTTGTCAAGCTTTGGCTTAGTCTAACGTTATCCGTAACAGGGTGGCCATAAGGGCTGAGTTCGGGATTGGTTGATTGTCGTGCTGAGGAATGTGGTTGACCAAGATGGAATTTTGTCCCTCATAGAGATGGGAGATATTTAACTGGGCCCCTCGACGAGTATGTCCAAGGGAATGTGTGGCCACACTGGAAATTGGGACTTACTCAGAAGATCGAGAAAGTTGAGGTTTGGATTTTGGATGACAATCCCATGCCTAATCCTTACCGAAATATCGTAGGACAAAAAGGGATCTATACATGATCGTACTAAGGTTAAGTCGTTTAAAAGGGGGATGAAACGATAACTCACGTATTTTGGGTAGTCGTGATGGCTTGCTAGAGTCCGCTCTCGACTTGTAATTCATGAGATGATTTACTACCAAC
>QANZ01009320.1:5189-18703 GCA_003254925.1 Chamaecrista fasciculata
CACGCGATGTAAATTTAAAGAACTTCAATGAAATTAATTATGAATCCACCCCAAAGATTCCTTTCCTTTAGTTAATCCCAATAGATACCCTCTTAGTTTGACTTATCAAAGCCCTTGTTCCCACCAACAAACAAATCGCTCTAAATTTCTGCTCTGCTTAGCAACACCCAAAGAAATGGAGGCCTTCTGAAGAAAAAAAATTAGTATCTTCACTTACTTCTCTCATGGCTTCTTCATTACAGTGTCCACCCTTTGAATTCTCTGCAAAATATTATCATGAAAGTGGAGGTGGGTGTGTGAGACAGAGCAGTTTCTTTGAAGGAAAGCCTGTGCTTAATCAAGGAGTAGGATACTCTGTCATTCTTGGTTTTGGTGCCTTCTTTGCTGTCTTCACCTCTTTCTTGGTGGGTAATATGTTGGAATTTTTGTGTGGATTAGCATTAACCTATTGTAAGATTAATATTTGTATTTACTGATAAGTAATTAATTTATCGTAAGTCTGAATAAGAATAGATTGGGTTCATATTACTTGTGGTAATTCGTGATGGGTTGGATTATCCACAAGCCTTCCGGGACCGGGCTAAGAACCCCAAGCCACGTTCGAAGAGTATTAGTAATTATCCCATTAAATTACTAATGCACATATGGAGTTTGTTTATTAAAGGGACTATTTTGTAATTATGTTCAATGACCACTTTGTAATATTCACTAATTAGTGAATTTGGCTATATATATAGCAAATGTGTTTTTCATACACTTGAGGTCCATCATTTTGCTATTTTTAGTCCCTTCTTTTCCTCCACTCCATCTTGTTTCACTCTTGGGATTGTGGCTTGAAGATCTTAGCTCCACTCAAGATCAATTTCAACTCCAGGTCAGTGATTTCGTCTCCCACACTAGGATTTATTTCCGTCATAATATCCTTAAAGTTTGTTTCTTTCTGTGATTTTTCTGAACTTTTGTCATATGGGTCAGGTTATGGAGGCTTATAAGTTATAACTTATAAGGTTTAGCTTTTAAGGAGTCAAGATCAATTTATTGATATTTACATGGTTGTGGTTTAGGTATGGCTGGAGAAAAGATATGTTGGGTCGCGTCACACTTCTGAATGGTTCAATACTGCAGGAAGAAGTGTTAAAACTGGACTCATCGCTAGTGTCATTGTATCTCAGGTAATAAAATTTCATGTCTAGCTGCAATTTAGGGCCTGTTTGTACAGTGGTAAAGTATTCATAGATAGACTAATTTGTAACGAATTATGAATTTTCAAGGATTAAATCAAGCATTTCAAAAGATCAAGAACTAAAATGACAGTGTCTATATAATTCGGGACTAAAATGTTAGTTTATGCTCTATATATATATGTATTCATTCATATCCCCATATTGTAAAATTAGATTACTAATAAATAAGAACTGTGACAGGTCAAGTATAATTTTAAAGTGTTATATTTATGTCTGCAAATGAAACTGCTAATTTTCAATTTTCTTTTTTTGTTCTTATCATGGTGATGTAAAGTGGACATGGGCTGCTACAATTCTGCAAAGTTCTAACGTTGCTTGGGAGTATGGGATTAGTGGACCTTTCTGGTATGCTAGTGGAGCTACCATCCAGGCATGAAGCTCGTATTACTATTCTCTTGATCTTTGACAAAATTAGAAAGTGAAGTGAGGCTGAAATTAACTACATTGAACAGGTGCTATTGTTTGGAATCATGGCCATAGAGATCAAAAGAAAGGCTCCTCACGCTCATACCGTTTGTGAAATTGTCAAAGCTCGGTGAGTCACTCACTTGAGTTTGGATTTTTTAAGAGTAAACTATCAATTTACTCCATAAATTATATGAGTGAATTTATTTTAGCCCTTAGATTTTTGAAATGATTGATTTAGTTCTTGAGAATTCAGGAGTCGTTGTAATTTAGTCCCTCTAGAAACTGAGTTGTACAATAATAGAGTATTCGTGGAGGGACTAACTTGCAACGATTCATGAATTTCCAGGGAAAAAAGTGAGCATTTTAGTAAATCAGGGACTAAATTAATGGTGGCCATATAATCATGGGGCTAAAATGTTAGTTTACTCGATCTTTTTATCAAGATTATAGTTACTAAGATGATGATGAGGAAGTTTGTTTCTTTTTTTTTTTTCAGTTGGGGAACTACATCACACATTGTGTTCCTCATCTTCTGCTTCTTGACAAATATAATTGTCACGGCCATGCTACTTCTTGGAGGTTCTGCTGTTGTAAATGCATTGACTGGTGTGAACATTTATGCTGCAAGCTTCTTAATACCTCTTGGAGTAATCGTCTACACTCTAGCTGGAGGCCTCAAAGCCACGTTCTTGGCAAGCTATATTCATTCTGTTATAGGTTTTTTGCTTCAAGTTTCAGTCAATTTTTCATTATGACATAACTACATATCTCTTTTCTAATTGACTTAAGCTACCTTTGTTGCATTACTAAACTTTTATTGTTAAACTGGTGTGTGTTTGTTTACTAGTGCACATTGTGTTGGTGATTTTTGTGTACCTTGTCTACACGGCAAGCAGTGAGCTCGGTAGCCCCAGTGTCGTCTACAATCGTCTGCTTGAAGTTGCAAGCAAGTCTAGAACATGTCAGGAGCCTGTATCACACCATGGCCAATCTTGTGGACCTGTCAGTGGGAATTACAAAGGATCTTACCTCACAATGCTGAGTTCAGGTGGCCTTGTCTTTGGGATCATAAACATTGTTGGCAACTTTGGCACTGTCTTTGTTGACAATGTATGTAAGCATGGAAGTTTACACTATATATTATCCCTGAGCTTTAGTAACTGTGCAAAGAACTCTTTAACTTCTGATGTTGTACGAATAAGTCCTTTTGTTAAGATTTTCATTAGAAAAATCAAGTTTTTTTCAATAGTTTTATGATTGTTGCTGCATTTCAACAAAATGGGTTATTTGCACAAAATAAAAAATTCAGGGGTTCTTTTATCACTTTTCAATGTTTGAGGGATGTTTTTGCACAGTGACTGAAAGTTCAGTGGGGATTTTATGCATTTTTCCTAAGTTTAATAAAGTACTAAACTGATGTAATTACTTACTGGTTCTTCAATTGGGAATATATGGTTAGGGATATTGGGTGAGTGCCATTGCAGCAAGACCTTCATCAACTCATAAGGGCTACTTGTTGGGAGGGTTGGTCTGGTTTGCTGTGCCATTTTCTTTGGCTACTTCATTGGGTTTGGGTGCCTTGGCTCTTGATTTACCCATAAATCAAAGTGAGGCTGGCCGTGGACTTGTTCCCCCTGCCACTGCACTAGCTTTAATGGGGAAAGGAGGATCTATTCTTCTTCTCACAATGCTTTTTATGTGAGTTACTATATGCTTCTTTGATATATATATATAACTAGACAGACAAACATGTGATGTGTGATTAACTATTGATCTAAATAATTTTATGATTGTTATTGCATTTTACATTGATCTAAATTAAAATTAACTATTGATGTAATTAATAGTAGCCAAAAAAATTAAAAATTTCTTATTTTTTAATGAAAATATTTAACAACTTTTGAACAAAATCAAAAGTTTCGGAGGGATTTTTGCACAATGACTAAAGTTTAGGGGGGTTTTCTGCAATTTAGCCATAAACATATAGGAAACACTTGGAAAATGCATTGACAATAGAAAGACTTAGACATCACAAAACTAAACAAGCATCTTATTAGTTTAACTTTCTAATGGTTTTGGTATGTTTATAATCAGGGCAGTGACTTCTGCTGGCTCATCAGAACTAATTGCAGTGTCCTCATTATGCACATATGATATCTACCGTACTTACATAAATCCCAATGCAACTGGAAAGCAGATCCTAAAAGTGTCAAGAGGGGTTGTCCTAGCCTTTGGATGTTTCATGGGATTACTAGCAGTTATACTAAACAAAGCTGGAGTTTCCTTGGGTTGGATGTACCTTGCAATGGGAGTTCTAATAGGCTCAGCTGTTCTTCCTATCGCTTTTATGCTTCTATGGAAAAGAGCCAATGCAATTGGGGCCATCCTAGGAACAATCATTGGTTGTGTCCTAGGAATTACCTCATGGTTGTCTGTGACAAAAATTGAGTATGGCACGATAAATCTCGATACAAGCGGTAGAAATGCACCTATGCTTGCTGGAAACCTTGTGTCTATATTAAGTGGAGGAGCAATTCATGGTGTGTGCAGCATGTTATGGCCTCAGAATTATGACTGGAGTACCACAAGGCAGATGATTACAATGGTGGAAAAGGAAAAAACTGATCTTCCAGCCCAAGAGTTCAGAGAAGAGAAACTGATAAAAGCCAAAGCATGGATTGTGAAATGGGGTCTTGGTTTCACTGTAGTAATTGCTATATTATGGCCTATTCTCTCCCTCCCAGCAGGTAATTTCATCGTTTGAGCAAGCATTTTTAATTAGATCAGATCTATAATAGAAAAGAGGTTAACCAAATTAATAACAGAAAAAACATATATACATGTCCAAACTCAAAAGTGACTTCCACTGAAAAATGTGTTCAACATTTCTCTTCATGACTAGTTAGATCTACTTCTTGCTTGCAAATTTTGAATTACATTAGCACTTTCATTAGTATTTTGAGTAAATTAATCATGTGGTCCATGAAAGATATTAAAGTTCTCAATTGAGTCCCTAAAAGATAAAATTATAAAATTTAGTCCTTGAAAGATGTAATTACAATCAATTTAGTCTTTTGTAGACATTGTACTTAACAATGTTAAAAAATTATATTAATCACTAAATTTGAATTAAAATCTTTCAAGAACTTAAATCTTATTACTTCATCTTTTAGGGACTATATTGAGAAATTATCATTTTTCAGGGATCAAATCATTAATTTACTCTATTATTTTCAGGGATCAAATCATTAACTATTCCTGTGATTTGTTGATTTGTGCAGGAGAGTTTAGCAAGGGATATTTCTATTTCTGGGCTGTGATTGCTATAGGATGGGGAACTATTGGTTCTGCTGTGATAATAGGTTTACCACTGATAGAGAGTTGGGAAACCATTCAAACAGTGATTCTTGGAATGTTTACAAATGACAGGCTGATGGAGAAGGTGGATGAGTTGAACTTCAAGTTGCACACAATCATACAGGCAGTCCCAGAAGCACAGAGACTTTACTTGCTTGAGAAGGAGAAGACCAAGAAAGTAGAAGCATCAGAGCAACAAGATTATTCTCTTCCTCCATAAGATTAACAACATTCAGTAAACTATCAATTTAATCTCTAAATTATATGGGTGTATGGTGATAAGATGTTGATAGAAACTAGAAAGACATATTTACAACGAGTCGTAAATTTTTTATGATTAAATTGATCATTTCAAAAAATTAAAGACTAAGACAATAACACCTGTATAATTTGAGGGTTGAAATATTAGTTTACTAGATTGAATCTTGGTGAACAAAATGAACCTATGAATTGAAGGAGCTAAGAGTGTTCCTAGTGTAAGGGAAATTCTTTGGCAGTCACATATTGGAGTAAAGAGTTTTACATTTCATTCATTCACACATGTAAGAGAAGTGTGAAACAGTCTCATAAAGTTAAAATCATTAGTAAAAGTTTAAATCACTATTCCTATAATATGATTGATGTCTACCATACAACTTTTGAAGCCATATACTGTTTATTTATTAGAGGAAAAGGACACGCCAATTAGAAAAAGACGCAAAAAGGGATGAAATGATTGAACCCTACAAGACAAAAGCCATATCTAAGTGATATTATCTCCTAATGATCTATTGACACGACAACCTATAAACATAAACCATGCTTATGTTATGATTAACAAAACTTTTTTGTCATTTTTTTAATATATAAAATTAGACGTTGGATCCTCGTTGTGTAAATAACCTCAAAACACAAGCCCATTTTTGCGTCCTTTTCCAGCTACCCACATGAGAAAAAGCTGAGAAAACGACAAAAAGTGGTGTTCTTAAAGGCTGAAGCCGCACACACACTGAAGGAACCCTTTTCGTCTGTCTCGCCTTAAAATACAGAGAAAGGTCTTCTTCTGTTTCTGTCTCTTTGAAACCTGTGAAAAAAAAAATCCCACAGTTTGCAACAATGGCAGAAGAAGAAAACGAACAACACCCCAAACAACAACAAGAGGAGAAGGAGGACTTCAAGAAGCTCGCTACCTCCTTCATAGGCTTAAGCTTCTCCGTCTTCCTCGCGTCTTTACCGAGAAACTCTGTTTCTTTGGTTCGCAACCTGCAATGTCAGCTTAGGGAGCTTTCGCGGAAGCTTCTTCAAGCCGAGGAGCAGCTAAGGCAGATGAAATCGAGGAGGCAAGAGGACTCAAAAGCCAATGCGAGAGTCGTCGAGATTTTCGCGAGCCATCGCAACGCGTTACAAGCTGAGGAGAAGCGTCTGCGTCACCAAATCGAAGATGCCGCCGAAGAGATCGCGCATTTGAGCGCTAGGGTTGCGGAATTCGAGAAACGCGAGGCAGATTCGAGGGCTCGGATCGAGGAATTGGAGAGGGAGGTTAGAGAGAGGGACGAGATGATTAACTTCATCTCGAGAAGAGGCGGCGAAGACGACGACGACGACGGCGACGGCGGCGAGGAGGAAGGGCAGGAATCGAGTGCGTGCGAGAGCAGGGAGTACGGTGGAAACGGCGGCGGCGGTGTCAGTAGAGAATGGTTTCAAAAGGGCTCCGATGAGTGTGCTCCTGAGACGAATAGGAGTGTCGAGGAAGTCGATGTTTTCTATGAACAGAGTCAACAGTTTCTGCATCTTGAAAATGGCTTCGATTCGGAGTTTCTGGCGTCTGCTTCCAAGTTTTGGGCCGAAAGGGCCACACTCTGGCAGGTTTGCTCAATCATTTGAGTTTCTTCACACAAGATAAAATGCTAATTATTAATTAGTGTCCCTAAACGAGTATTAGTTTAGATAGATGCCTTTTTTTTTCTTTGAAATCAAAATGAACACAGTGAACTTGGGAATGGTTCAGAGGGTAATCATCTTGTGTGGGATCCTACCGCTATTTCTTATTTGTCTCTTTGCTCCTCTTTCCTATTGCAACTTGTGTCCTTTCTTTGTTGAGATGTTACTATGCATGCATGCTTGGTCCACTTCGAAAATCGAAATTACCAGGCAATAGGATGCATGCTAGTCCTTTTCTCTGCTCAGCTCAATATTATTTACTAACTGGACCATCCTTATCTAGTTCTGAAATCTAGGGACGTCGTTCTCCAGGTTATTTATTGTCTGGTGACATGATTTTCCCTTGATAAAGCCACTAATTGTGTGATTGAGCTGGTTTGAAAATGGAAAAGCTAGTCTCTAATCTTCAAGATTAGTTGGATAACCAATAAAACTAATGGTAAGAAATCTTCTTGCAGCTTGGGTATAAAAACTATAAATTGTACTTCAGTTGTTTACTCTATTGAATTTCTTTTAATCATGAGAGTATCTTGAGAGAGAAAAAGATTAGGTGCCCACTGCCTCCATATGTCTCTTTCGTCTCCTTGGGTAGTAATGAGAGATGGCTCTTGTGAGAATCTCAAACGAATATTCTGCTACGATAGGATTTCCTAGACCTAGATTAGTCTTCAATTAGCTATTATGCTTCAACTAATTAAATCTGAAGGTTAGAGATCGCCTTCCATTCAAGAGAAGGAGTAAAGCAACTGTCCAGATGATAACTTTTGTATCTCTAGTAGAAAGTAATACAATGGCACAAGTTCACCTTCATTTGTGGCTTGTCTCTTAAAGTAATTTGTACGGTAACTTGTATATAGACAACTACTTCTGATCTATATATATTAACTCTTGCAGGATGTGCAGTATGAGTCCCTTGAATCCATGTATAATACGAAGCATTTTGTGACAAGGTAAATAAATGACTATCTTAACAACGATGATAACTTTTGAACCATTTGTTATTGTTCTTCAACTAATGGAAGGGTAAACGATCTTCTTTTAAACAGGAGGGAGTCCCCTTGGAAGGTAGATGGTGATTCAACTGGAGTTTCCTCTAAACTTAAATCACTTGAACAGGAGCTACTGAATCTTGAGAAGATTGGTAAGGGTGATCTATCAAAGGTACCATCCCTAATGAGGAAGCAGGCAAAGAGATATCAAGGTCTTTCAGAAAAGATTGATGATTTATGCGGAAGAATAGTAAGTGAAACTCCTGCCATCCTCTTCTGTAATAACCTATAGTTTTGATCTTCTAATCATTCTTGATTGGGTATTTGATACATTGTGTCTTTTTGGCATGGTTTTCTAGAGCCACATAATAAAATTCATGTCTTTGAGAAGTCTCTGGAGGTAGGACAGGAGGACACGGAATCTTGGTCACCTAATAATGATGAGTTATAATGTTATATGTCAACCAGCTAATATTATCAATAAATGGTCCCGAACGAACAATGCTTGACTGAATTAATGCTAAACTAATGCCATAATGGTTGGTGGGTTTACGTATTTGGATAAATCAAATGAGATCTGACTATCTTGGTCCCAACAGCTGTTATATTTCTTTTAGCTGTAGTTTAGTATCTTCTGCTTGACTATCAGCAGTTTCATACTTTTTATCTGTAGGAGTTAAGAATATAGTGTGCAAGTGATCAGTACTAATAACAACCAAAATTATGTGCTTCATGCAACCATGTATCACCTGTTGGACCACAAATTAAAGAGGGGCATGAATAAGGGGAACACTAGACATCTCTCTATTAACTACACCTACTAATTTACTTCATCTTGAAGAAAGTTCATCATAAAAGGTCGAGGCAGCAAGTCAGCAACTACCATTTAGCCCGTCTGTTTCCCAACAAGACAAGACTTGCATACAATTCTCCAAACATGCGTTATCATGATCAGTATGTGTGTGAGTGTGTACAAAATTTTATATATTGAGCCTGACAGTGTCGCTCCCTTTATAGCAGGCGAGCGATCCATGCGAACCCGGCCTGAATACAGAATTCCGAACACAAAGGCAAACCGAGTTTCTACTCGAAGCATTCCGGCTTCAGCAGAGGGCATCTGAAACTGGACAGAAGCTGATTGCATTACAAGCCGAAGTGGGAAAGAGCTATTACAGGGATGAACTAGGGAGCACAAGAAGGTCTGTGGACTCCATAAGGAACAGCTTCAAAGAAATCCAGAGAAATCTGGAGATATGGTTGGCAAGAATCATTGGAGATCTTGAAGGGATTCTGGCAAGGGATGGAGCTTCTCGTGTGAGAGAGTACTATATCTCTAGATATCCTTTTGTTCAATAGGGATGGATCATCAATCATCATCTTATTACATTATTGGTTGGTTGTTGACAAATTAACCCTTTTGGTGTGTGTAATTCGTCCAAGCCATAAAAAGTGGTTGTTGGATATCTCAGTGAAATGAAATCATATCATACCACTTTCTGTTTATGTTGAAATGGTGGCGTCATAAATATACCATTCATCATATTCATCCCCACCACCTTTTCTTCTTCACGGCATCTTAAATGCTCACTTCTGTCAAATTGCAGGTGCAGCTATGCAGATGTAACGTCCAAAAATGAAAGGATAACTGCAAATATTTGATCATATCACGAGTCTAAAATGACATAATAACAATCAGCCCATAAAGTTATAATGCAGTATTTCTTTTTTATTTTTTTGAGTAGTATATCATGAATTCATGATGATGGCGATGGTGTCAAGGGATTTTTGGTTCAATGGATTGTTCAGGCTTCAGGGATTTTGTTCTTCTACAAGAAAGAATACACATATACGTTGTATCATAAAATATAATAATTCAATTTCTAAAAAAATAAATTTAATAGATTAAATTATAACACTTTCATAATTTTTGAAAACTAAAATATATGAATATATTTTTAAAAATTAAATTCTCAACTTGTATCCATTTGTAATACAAAATTAATTTTTATTTAATTTAAATAATATGTGAATTGAGATAAGTTTTTTTTTGGCTGGATAAATTGAGATAAGTTACACAAAAACATTTGACTTTCAAAATTTGCCTCCGTATGTATTTGTACTTTTTTTAATTAAAATAAGACCTTTTATAAACATAAAATTAATTTGGGTAAATCTTTAAGAAAAATGAGAAGTTACAAAAAAGTTAAAATGTAATTTTTTTAAGAATTTTAATTTCGTAAAGCACTTGCAAAAGTTATTCTTTTGATTCATTTTATTAATTAAAAGTACTTTTATCATTTTATATATAAATAGTATTGATAATTAAAAATGCTCCACTTAAAATATCTTTTTAAAAAAATTAATAAATAAAGCCATATTTTTACAAACTTATCCAAACCGAATAGCGTCTAGTAATTTTCCTCTTCCAACTACGAAAAGTACTTTTACTTTTACTCCTGGTGTACTTTATAAGATTTGCTTGTTTTTCTTTTTTGAAAGAATAAGATCTGCTTGTTGTTTATATATTTTGTCCCAATTAATTTTATTTGCCCGATTTTTTATTTATTTATAGAGGTTGTAAGATTTAAAGTTTTTATATATATATTTGATTGAATTTTTATCAGATTCATTATTTAAATTGATCCCTAACGATATGCATCTTTTAGTATAAAAATGTGATTTAAATTAGATAACAGTATAAAACAATTAGATTTTACATTTTTGTCTCTCTCTTCACTTGATTTAAATTAGAAAAAAATAAAAATATGAAATCATCTCATATAAGAGTGATCTAACGGTGATAAATAAAATATCAATTCCCTTTATTTTTGGTAAGAAAATGGGGCAAAGGCCGAAGAAAACTAAAAGAAATAGAGAATTACATCAAAATGTTGCATGGGGTAGAAACATATCAGCAAGCAAAAAATTCTCTAATAAGTCTTTAGGAGCACAGAATCACTCTTTAAAGATCATCTCAAGGAGCACACTCCAATTTGCAAGTCTATTGACATAAGTATTGGCCTCTCGGTAAATATATACAACGTCAACATGAATTAGCGAATTCATGAGTCGGTGGATCTCATGAAATATGCTAGCTGTTTCTTCACCGCGATATTGCTTGGACTTTATAACCTGTACAACCGAAGCAAAATCACGTTCAATTCCCTTTTTTAGATTATATAGCAACAAATTTTTTAAATTAAATTTTTTATGAAAAAAATATAAGGATAGCTTGAAGCTTATTTGACTTTGTAGCTACGTAATTAAGGTGAGTTGATACAGACTTAGCAACTGGGGAGAGAATCTGACGGCCCACTATGCCACCAAGCAATATGATTGTACTGTCTCCTTCTACGTAGGACTTGTCAGTTCTTTCCTTGTTGCTATCTATGAATCAATTATTGTTTTATTACACTCAATCTTCTTAAATGGATAATCAATTTGATTGGACTCATTCACATTTATAATGGGAGTTACTACTCATTTGATTAGATTAATTTTCAGTAGTTTTTATCAAAGGATTTTTTTATTATAATTAAATATGTAACGTGAGTTAAATTTAAATTAATTAAAATAAAATCCCAAAAACTAAATAGATTAAAAAAAATTAATTTTATAAAACATAAATTATTTTTTATTCTTCCAATATCTAAAATTAACAAACATATAATTCCATCGAAGTTGAACTCTAACGAAAGTGTAATTATTACTTTTTATATATTTATAGTATCTTCCTATTCAATTGGTTAACTCATAATCTAATAATTTCTCTAATTTTAATAGTTAGTTTGTCCCTTTCCTTTTGAAGATACACTTGCCTGAGATAATAGTGATAGAAAAACTCACTCTCTAAAGTTATAGAACACTGAACACATGCTCAAAAATTAAAAATAAGACAAAGAAAGAAATAAACTAGTCATCATTATAATTATTATTTTATTTTTAGTTGTACTTGGTATCACAGTAGTATCACTAATATTTAGGTTTTATTATCATGAATAACAGTTAACACTTGTTACTTCTATTTTTCTTTTTTCTTTTTCTTTTTTTGAAAAACATAAAAGTCAAATTATATTATAGAAAAGCCAAAAGACACTTACAATAATTCAAGATAACACAAATCTAATAATACATAAAGCATAATCTATAAATAGTGTTGAACTAAGGAAACAAATAAAAGCGCAACTGATCTATGTGAAAAGTATCCTCATAATGAAAATTATCATCAGTCTTAGTGTTGCCAACAAAATATTTACAATTATACTCCCTGAATATCAAAAATGTAGTTTTATTCACGAATGAAGATGTCGTAAACTTCTCCATAAATTTGACGTTAGATCAGGAGTTTTTCGGCATAGATGTTCAGGTCTGAGTCGTTTTGTATTTAAACAATTCTTTCCTAAAGAATTAGTAACATCAGGAATAAATCTGGAGAAAACCAACACCAAACTTAAAGAACTAACAATCTTATTTATTTGAATGAAAAGCATGAAAGCAACCAAAAAAATTTAAAATTATAAGGTATTACAATTCCTCCCTTAAATCTAAATATGAAAAAGAAGAAGATGAATCTAAGAATTACTTCTCCTTGTGTGTTATGTGGAGATAGAATCAGAATTGTGCTAACGTATTCAATTATGTCGAGTAGATGATGAATTATATGAGATAAATTATAAATTTGCTCTAATTCGTGGTTACTATATCATATCATACCTAGTTCATATCTTTTTGGCTAAATTGAAAATAGCAATAAAAAGAATAAACGTTGACATCACATCACAATTGCAAGAAGCTAAGAGAGAACAATAATAATTTGATTAATCTCTCGCATTCATCGTCACAAGCTAAACAAAATTCATACATAACTCGCCACTCACTCGGCCGGCTTTGTCTCTTTTATTATTATAGCTTCATCTTCACTTCCGTACCATTTATTTCTCTCTCTCTCTCTAATCGCATCCATGGCCGACGACGATCCTTCCTTCTTCACCAACGAAGTCTCCGTCATACTCATCGCCATGGGCTCCGCCGCGCTCGTCGTCACAATGTACCATCTCATCGCCGTCTGCCTCTGCAACCACCAATTCCGCCGCCGAAATCCAGATCAACAGCAACCGCCGCCGACGCCGCCGCGCCGGAATATTCTTCTCACCGGAGCTTCTCAGGCCTCCAGCATCAACGAGACATCGCTGGCGCGTCTGATCCCCGCGCACAAGTACAAGAAGAAGGTCGACGGCGACGTGGACGGCGGCGCCGGCGATCCTGATAACGCGACTTGCGCCGTTTGCTTGGGAGATTTCGAGGACGGAGAGGACTTGCGAACGTTGCCGGAGTGCGCACACTCTTTTCACGTGCCGTGCATCGACGCGTGGCTCTATTCTCATCCGAATTGCCCTGTATGCCGCGCCAATGCCACGCCGTCGCCGGCGGTGCTCTCCTTCGCGACGGATTTTGATCCCGGCGAATCGAACGTCAACGGCGCCGATCATCGGATTCAAATTGTGCAAACTTTAGTCCACAGTGATACGGTACAACGGTGAATTGGTGAAACGCTCCATATGCCTAGGTTTTTTTTTTTTTTTTTTTTTTTTTTTTT